>VYZW01024227.1:6809-25164 GCA_013401315.1 Balaeniceps rex
CTGACACCATTTCCTCAAAGACATCCCATATGCTTGAAGTTAGTAAGTTGTTTGCAAAAAGCTTTACTGATTCATCCCAAATATGTAATCAGATGGGAAAAATAATAAAGTGATCTAAGTTTATTACAGGTTAGTTTTTTATTTAAGTGTACCGAATTTCATAAAATCAAAGTAACATTTTTCTAACAGATGAGCAATCATGCTAAGTACCTGGATGTCACAGCCAGGCAGATCACAAAATTGGTTATCTGTCAAATTTTACTTCAGAAATTGTGATGTTTGTTGCAAAAAGCATTAAGCAGGTACAGACATTTTTCGCATGTTGAAAGGTATTTCTCAGACTTTATTCACAGATTTTTGAATCTTCCCAATGGACATTTCTTGATGCTTTCCCTTCCTTAGGAAGAGGGATATAGGAGGAATGGGTTCCTATTTTAACAGTCACTGCTAGAATCTGGTGATAGTAACCTAGACTTTCTCCCATAATATGGGAGAAGATAGATATGTGACACGTTGAAAGGAGGGAAACAGTTCTCTGGAAAATAGTAAAAAAAGGTTAGAAATCTACTGGGGTTTTAGAATCCAGCACAAGTCCAGAGGTAAGACCTTGACACAAATGCTCTTGTCCTTTCATCGGCACACCAAATTACTTTGGTCTCTTGAGATTCCAGTGGAGTTGAAGTCAGGATCCATGGTGACATTTTGCAAGGGAATGCTCTCAGAAACTCTGTCTTGGGGGGATGGCAGTGAATAGATCAGCTACAGACAATCTGTAGGTTTTTATTGTATCATCGTGTACATACCGTGCACTAAGGCGATACATGATGGGGATAATTAAGAAAAAGAGGATTTGGAAATCCTGGCTTAGTCTTGAGTATTTGCGGGGGGGGGGGGGGGTTTTCCAAAAACAAAAGTATCTATTTTAACATGAAAAAGAACCAATAAACTTTTCTNAAATGACACATTAACTCTTTAGTTAACTTATTCATTACCAGCAAGATATCTTCTCTCCTGTTGATGACAGCTGTGGCTTTAAAAAAAAAAAAAAATTCTAAAGCAAACCGTTTTCTAAAACTTTCCTTCCTTACTAATAGTTTGTGATCCTGGGGATGAGAAAGCCTTTTTCAGTACAAGATCAGACTGTGATAGGATTTTAAATGTTGCTAAAGCAGTGCTTCCTGCAAGCAGAGAGCCTTCGGCCACTGTGAGATTTTGGTTGCTGCAAGGTCCTCTGGAAGGGTCTGGCACTCAGTCCAGTTTCAATACCACTGCAGAGTTTGGCTCCCACTTACCATAGCTCATATGTTGCTGTAACTTAGATATAGATATTAATTCAATTACATGAGCATCTTGGGAGCCCATTAGAGGCTTTTCCTCCTTCGCTGTCAGAATGAGAAAGTTCTTTTGCTGAGAATATAGCATTTTTCAGGTTGCATATATGCAGACAGTTAAATCACAGCAAAGACACTATGGTAAATATATATGTATGTAATACTGAAGATTGCAAAGATAAGCAGAAAAGATTTTATTCATGTTGCAAACCAAACAAACTAGAGAAGTCCAGGTTTTTCTTTCACTTAATGAGCTAAGTGATGCACAGGCTGAATCCATGCTAACATGGGGTATTCAAAGTGTTCCTTCAAAAGTGAACATATTGAACGCCTACCAGTGTAAAGATTGTAACAAAATGTTAATGGTAGCAAAATCATGAGCACACAAGAAAAATATTTGAACTCCTCAGTGTGGGGACAGGAATGTGCATTGCTGGTCTGGCAATTAGCTCTTCTCTGAAGCTTAGAAAACCTAGGCTTTGATAGAGTTCTCAACAACTTAAAGCATAGTCTAAAATGTCTTTGTCTCAAGCCAGGAGTTAATAGTGTTTCTGCTCACATGTTGGCTGTCCTTTCTATTTGGAAGATTTCTGTTCAGAAACTGCATGTTCTTTTGATTAGGGACCCACTTTACTGGGCAGCAGGGAAATATGTTTTGAGATTCATACATGACTTGGGTGTGACTAGGTCAAAACCAAAAGGAATTAAAACAATTCATTAAAAAATGAAATATGTATTTTGGTATGAGGATGGAAGAGGTGAGACATGATCAGAAAAATTTATAAAGCTATTCATTGTCAACCCCAACGTCAGCTGAAATGGGAAAATAAAGATGGATGGTGTTTCCTTCAACCCAAATTTTGTTGAACCATAAACAGGTTTTGGTTAAATTGTAAGCAAGGGAGAACAAGCAAAGAAGTTTAGTTGCTCTTTCTGGATGTTGAAATGTCATGGGAAAACCCAATATCCAAAAGAATTAGACATATGAGTCTCAGCTGATGGTCTCAGTGGAGGATGTGTATTTGCAGCAGGTTTGGTCCTGAAGTTTCTAAACTTTGTAAACACCCAGAGATAGAACAAAACATGAAGATGATCTGCTCAGAACCACTTGGAATCTGTTTTGCTTTAGCCTGTGAGTACACACTGCCGGCAGCTGCAACGCTTGCATGGCACTTTGGTATATTTTCAATTTCACTGAGCTAACATGCATATTAATGTTGATTCTTGTTCTTCATTGCCTTACAAATGCAGTGGCTCCCTCTGTCTTGGAGGAAGTGTGCTTTGGGCCCAATGAAATGATTATTTTCTTACCAGACCTTAAAAAAAAAATCCTTTTCTAGTCCTTTTCTATCCATTCTGTCACCTTTGGACACTTAACATACTCAATTTCCTGTTCAGTCAGCTAGTCTCACTTGCTCTAATCTGGATTGTTCATTAACTAAATGGACTTTGTCTGCTGCATCATGAGCAAACTTCGCTGAAGCGCCCATACTGCTTCAGTTACACATTTCTCTAAAAGTTGTGATAATTCAGTTATGCTTTTATTCCAATGTGCATGCTTTTATATACAGAAAAACACATGTTCTTTATCATAATCTCGTTATTTAGGGGCTTCTAGCAGTGTTTTTTGTAGTGGAATCTAACCATCTGTCTGGTGCTATTGTGTGTAAGAAGTGCAGTAACTTTGTGGTGGATTCTGGCCCTAAAGTGAATAGAAAGGAATAAACAAGTCCTGGGTAAGGATGCGTGAACTGCTTGTAAAGGCGCTTTCAGTTGAAAAAGCAAATTATGTGCTTCAGAACGAGTGCAAGAGTTATTAGAAATGTGCAAATATGTTGGAAATGTGACTATGTTTGATATAAAAATCTTCTCTTTTGAATAATAACTTCCTTTATGGAAGACAACAAGTAGGCTCAGCTGTCCTGATGGTGTTCTTGCACTGAAGTTTTTTTGGAGACCGAGAAAATTATGTATCTGCATGACATGATTAGAATTGTGTTCACAAAACATGACATCTGACCTTACAAAAAAGAAAATCAATGCAGAACAAGTCCTGATTAGATTTTTTTTTTTTGCCAGCATTGCACTTTTTAAACTAAAATGAATGTGCAAGGTGAAGCACCGTGTGTAAGCTACAGGCTTGTAGTTTTGCTCTGGGAGGATGAACAAACAAAGAATTTGCAATTAATTTTATTTTGCAAAGTCACATTTTTACCACACCTCATGTAAATAGATTGTATTTATTTTCATTATTGCTTGGAAGAGAGTTTTGACAAGTTAAATGTCTAGAAGAAGGGTTTAGATCCACTTCTTTAAAAGTTCATGAACTAGGCAGTAAATTTTTATTCTATTCCAAGGAAGAGCACAGTTTACCCTTTCCTATTCACGTACATAGGTGCTCTGTCTTTTGGAAGCAGAATGTGAATGACGTGTTACTGAACAACATTTCCTTTGCTTGTTTTGCTGTCCAAAACAAAAAGTAAATTATTTATTTCCAAATGTTCTTTCAGTTTGTTTTAAAGAACATGGCTTGCTCCAAAAAGGATATAAGTGATGCACGTATTAAAAATGCAGAACTTCTCAGAAAATTTGTCTCTGGTATCTCAGACCTGCTTAATGCTCCTAAACACATAATTTTTTTACTAATTAAGTCCCCGGATGACTTAAGTATTTGCCTCTGGGGGGATGCTCAGGACCACTTTAATTTTAAGCAGCTGCTTCAGCTAATTTCTGCCGAGATCCAAAACTAGATCGTGTATATCTTACCAGATCCCTGAGCTGTTCTTGGGGCACATCCCTACTCTACAGCTATCACACAGAGCGCATAGGGTGAGCTCAGTGAAGTAGAGAGAGCTCACTCTCTCAGTGAGCAGAGAGACTGTGAAGAAATTACATTATAATTGTAATGGCATTAATTGAAGAGTAAGGAAATATTTGAGCTGATCAGTTTAGCTAGCCACTGTCTACAACCAGTATCATTTTCTACATGATGATGTATAATTTCATGTTTGATAAATGTGCAGCCTTTCTAAATTCAGAGAATAGTTGTAATTAGTATAGCAATTATAGCCTGGTGCATTTAACTCTTGTAAACAGCTTTGCGTGCCTATGCAGATGCGTAAGAATGAAAAAATAGGAAAGTAAAATACAGGTATTTTGTGGAAGCAATGAAGTTTCACAAAATGTTCCTTTCAGCTTTTCAGGATGCTAGTAGTGAATGATGTAGCTTTACTTTTTCCTCTAGAAATGAGCAAGAAAATGTGTAAAGCCACCCATTCCCTGACTGTAATTGATATTTTGTAACCATGTACTGTAGAATAACACTTACCGTTACGGGAGTACTAATCATTGTCAATCAGTAATACTAATCAGTAATGACTTTCCATAAATCTCACCAAGAGCAATCGTACCGCTCTAGCTTGGGACCTGTTATAAAAAATTGCCTGGGCTATCTAATCTCTGTGCTAGACAGAGCTGAAAATGCTGGCTCAAATTAGTTTGTGATAGAGGCAGATATCTCCATTTTGACACACCTGAGCTTGAAAAGATCTCCTTTAGCAGAAAATTGGGTGTCGTGGTTTAGCCCCACTCGGCAACTAAGCACCACGCAGCCGCTCGCTCACCCTCCCCCTCCCCGGTGGGATGGGGGAGAGAATCGGAAGGGCAAGAGTAAGAAAACCCACGGGTTGAGATAAGAACAGTTTAATAATTGAAATAAAATAATAATAATAGTAATAATAATAATGATAATAATAATAATAATAATTGTAATGAAAAGGAGAACGAGAGAGACAAACAAAACCCAGGGAAAAGAAAACAAGTGATGCAACCGCTCACCACCCGCCGACCGACACCCAGCCAGTCCCCGAGCAGCGATCGCTGCCCCCCGGCTAACTCCCCTCGGTTTATATACTGAGCATGACGTCATGTGGTATGGAATAGCCCTTTGGTCGATTTGGATCAACTATCTTGGGCCGTGCCCCCTCCCAACTTCTTGTGCACCTGGCAGAGCATGGGAAGCTGAAAAAGAAAGTCCTTGACTAGTCTAAGCATTACTTAGCAACAACTAAAACATCAGTGTGTTATCAGCATTCTTCTCATGCTAAATCCAAAACACAGCACTATGCTAGCTACTAGGAAGAAAAGTAACTCTAACTCAGCTGAAACCAGGACATTGGGTAAAAGCTTAGTACGTCTTAATCCCAAATTTGAGATTTCATTTAAAAGTTTATAAGAACAATTTCTATATTTATATTTAATTTTATCTAAAGCTGCAGGAACTCTATCACCAGGGAGCTGAGCTTTACCCTTCTCCCTCCCTATTCTTCTGCTAAGGAGCATCTCAAACTTGACCAAAAAAAAAAAAAAGTCCAGGCTGGGCACTTTCCATTTATCTGCTGTGTTGGGTTTTGTGTTGGCTGAGGACCCTGAATGGAAAGGAGTCCATCAAGTCATCTGCTGTGTATCAGCCTGTGCCACTCTGATTCTTTCAGCAGTATATGCTCATGCGGCTTCCATACAACTTTTAAGTGATTGAAGTGACAAAGCTTTCACATTTTCCTTTGGGAAACTCTTTTATGAAGTTTTTCCTGATACTGTGCTTAAATTTTTCTTTATCCTGTCTTCATGCCATTGCTGTAGCGTATAACCCTTGTTTCCCTTGGCAATTTCTGTCTTGTTTTTCTCTTTGTATGCTTCAAATCCTTCTGAACAGCACTGTTATTCCCACTCTTTATTGCCCTTATTAATCCTGGATATTTCATGAGCTCCAATTTTTGGTATTTGTTTTTTCTTGTTTGAACACTTCCAAGCCAGCTGATATCTTTCTAGAACTGGTGTGTTGAGAACAGTATGTGGAGAGGAAATCTACCTATCTGTCAGTGTCTCTGATATGAAATAATGGCCCTGTGTATACCCCTCAAAATTGAAAACTCACATGACATTGTGACTATTATTTTTATTCTTCAAAGTGCTTTTAAAACACCTCCCTTTAAACATAGGCATGTTTGGGTTCCCATATAATGTCCAGCTATATGGCTTCTTGAGGATGCTCCTGGAATTAAATTATCCCCAGCTAGTATAGGTTGACTATAGGTATATGCTTTATAACATCCATTTTATAGTTCCTGTATAAAATCTCTTAGTGCTCATTGTCTTCTGTCTGTAAGGACCAAACTCTCGGAGGCTGCTTAATGCTGCATTGATACCTAATCTATCATTTGTAGAACTAGGGCTTTTCTTTTCCCTGAGCTGTTTTGAAGAGGCATTTGTTCCCTTTTAACATGTCTTTTGGAATTTTTATTTTATTGGGACATTTTGTTTGTTACTCGTTTATGTTGATTTCTGTTTTGTAACTCCTTCTCTGTCACCTTCGTAGTTACACTGAGGCCATCTCTGAACATCCATTTGTATTTTTAGCATAGGATTTTTAAAAGGGTGAGTGCTGAAGATCTGATTAACAAGATTTCTCTTGCCAGTTGGGTCTTCAGTAACTTGAAAACAACTATATGTCTTTTGGGGAGGGTAGTGTAAGGGAAGAAAATAGGCTAGAGGGCTTATTGTCTCAGCAGGCTGTACTTTCGTAACGTTAGTGTTAAAACCTACACTCTAAAACTTCTGGGGACTGATAATTTGGAAGACTATTAGTATTCATCTAACATGAAATGGTTCTGTGTTCATCTGCCTGTTAGTTTAAAATTTGTCTCAGTTGGCTTTTTTTGGTGTACAGATTTTTGGCAACACTAGCACCCTCCCAGCCTCTCAAGCAGCGTCACAGAGTTCAGTAATTCCAAACTGGAATTTGATGCAAAAATCAAACTTAATAAAAGTTCAAATGCATTTACCAAGCGACATCCTAGAGAAACTACGTACTCTATTCTACTACATATTCTACTAGCATACTTCAAGTACGCTACTCTCATTTAAAAAATATCTTACAGTAATTAGCATTTCCATATTTATAGTTGTTGAAGCATGTCCTGAATCTTAAACTGAAATATTTTAAATTTACCTCTCTCTTTTTATGCTAAGGAACATGTTGCAATTTGACTTCAGATTGAATTGTAAAAAACAACTTTAATCTAGTTTGAGCACCTTTTTTTCCAAGTTTGAGCTACCTGTTTAATTTTCTTTTCTCCAGACAAAGACATTATTAAATTCTTTATCTTTCTTTCCTTTTCAAGACCTAATACTGATTTATTTTTTTACTGAGCCTTGGGGAAGTATGTTAAAATCTTAACAATGAAAATTGATGATTGTTTATATTTATTTCCTGGTCTGTGTTCAGTAAGTATCCTTTTCCACATTCTGGCTTCCTAACCTTTATTTCTATAAGCATTCTAAGAAAATTTTGAGGCCTCTTCAGTGTTAACATGCAAAGACCTACCTACCTTTATAAAGTGCCTTCAAGCATTTATCTTCTCTTTCCTGTAATTCTAATTGATAATCAGATGTTTAATAACACTGTATTGTAACTAGAGCTGGTTGAGGACTTTGTAACTGAGTTGATATAAGGGGGTTTTGATGTGTTTGTTCCTGTTGAAACTATTAATTGAAACCTGTTGATATAAATACTTTTCATGAAAGCTGGAAAAGCAGGGTTGCTGCTTTCTCCGTACATGTGTACGCACAGCTTGATTACCTGTAATGTGTATCTGTACCAGACTTCCACTTGAGGTGACTACTTAACACTAGATTATTTAAAAAGTGTGTATTTACTATACAAGTGTAAGTCCATTTCAGCCTGGTTATTTTCAAAATATCAATGAAACTTCAAGAGTATTTAAAGTATATCAACACCAGCTGTTTGAGCTTTAATAGTATATCTTCATTGGCTTCCAAAGTTAATATTTTGAACATTTTAAGATTAAATTTAGTTTGGAGAGAGACATTGTGTAGAAATTAATCTATATAATATCTCAAAATCTGCTATAGACAAATTGTAGCTTTCAAAAACTCCTGTTTATTCAAAGAGCAATGTTATGGATGTTTCTTTGTCAGCCATGAGTATGTGGAGACTGTTGAGGCATGCACTAGAAAATAGATTATCTCTGTATTCTGGAATAGAATGGACATGAAAAAAATTGTTAGAAATTATATTTACACATTAAGGATTGCATTGTTGCAATTTTTTATTTTGTCTTGGGATCCTAAGGATGTGGAGAGTACAAAGGTACTTCCAGTAACTGAATACTACCTATTTTTATTTCAAATGGCACCAAAACAAAGATGTATTGAAATTGTTAAAATTAGTAAGTGTCATTTTTAAATAATAGGTTGGAATTTGATAGCTGAATTATCTTATTTACAGAAAATAAGCAAACTCACTTTAAAGGAAGAAAATGCATGATTTGTTAGAAGCAATGTTTTTCTCAAAATATCCCTTACTCTTGAGAGTGCTCTTCATGTGTGTGTCACATTTCAGTCCAAGAAAAGTGATCCCCTTATTTTCATTAGACTGTCCCACGACACTGTTGAGTGGCCATAATTCCAGCCTGCTCTGCAGGGATGGAGCTTTCCTCATCCTCCTCATCACAGAAGGTTCCCTCCAAACAGCAGGAAACACTTTTTTTACTGTGAGGGTGACTGATCACTGGCATAGCTTGCCCTAGAAGGTGGTGGAGTCTCCCTCCTTGGAGATGTTAAAAAATTGCCTGGACATGGTCCTGGGCAATTGGCTTTAAGTGGCCCTGCTTGAGCGGGGGGGGTTGGAAAAGATGACCTCCAGAGGTCCCATCCAACCTCAAACATTCTGTGATCTCTCTTGAGAACAGTTTTACTTTGTATTGTTTTAACTAGACCAGTAAGGAAAAGTTAGAAGTCACTTCGTTGTCCTGTGGTTTAGGTATCCAGTAGGACTTCTCTGTAGGTCTGTCTTTTAGGCATCATCATCTAACATGCCTCATCACTTATTCTCTTGTAGGCCCGTGATTCCAACACTGCTGCTTTGCCTTGAGGCCCACAGTTAAGCAGTCAGGTAATTTGTATCACCACAGACCTCTGGTAAGACCAATATGTCATCTGTGTAATAGCTAACCACTTTTTTGAGATGTAGTTAAAATAAACCGTGTTATGCCAGCTAGACACACTAGTTGTTCCACCCAACTAATTAAAACAGTTAATATAGGAAAGAGGAAATAAGACATTATTCCTTGCCTTCTCCTCCTTAAATTTTCTACCAAAATAAGCTTCAGTTAATGTCACCTATATAATACACCACATCTATTACTATTTCTCTTTTCTAAATCAAGGCTATTTACTAGGCTTAAATGTCACTGGTTTCTAGTCTCAGAAAAAGAATGTTTCGCTATAAACTAAGATAATGGACATTTTCTCTTTGCTGACATTATAATAGCAAGATTGATTCATGTCACACCAAGAAAGAAACCCCAAACATAAGCAATTAAAAATGGATTTCAGGGTCCTGCTCTGTGAGCAGTGTTAAAAGTATAAAGGAACAATTGTGAAAGGGAAACCTAATCTAATATACCTAGTGGATTAGTGCCTCAGGCCTATGGTGAATTTTCAGAGCAATACAATCATGGGTTTTATGACCCTACACTTCATAACAAGATTAGAAATAGACTATTTGTTACTGTCCAGAAATTGAGAAAGGTTGGCAAGATCAGTGTGCAGTTAACCTCATATATTTAAGAACCTGACCTATGGAAAACATTGCATTTTTGATAGAATACTACTGAAGACCTAAATTTCATTTATACTTAGTTTGTTTATTGAGAAGCTACGGTTACTGGGAAAGTATTAGTGTTAACACATGTAGCGATACAATAGTAGTGTGGCTGTAGGCTTTGTTTTCTAAACCTGTAATAGGGGAAAATTTGTGGATAGAGAGATAATCTTTTATTAGGTAAACTGCCAAGGCTGGACATAAGCTTTGGGGTTTGGGGCCTTCCATCTGGATTAACAGTAAGAAACTAAATAGGAACTAAAAGTAGATAGTGCATTTTAAATTAATTACGCTAAACAGACCACCTGAAAGAAAAGAGTTGCTGGCCTCTATGGATCTAAATTAGCAAATAGCTATGAGTTTAAAAGGGAGGTGAGGTATGATGCAATCTTTTCAATAAATATGCAAGCATGTGGTTATCAAGGGCTAGCAATTGTGAAAAAAAATAGAAATAGTCTTGGTTTGATTGCATGTTTTGTTGAGGATAAGATGTGAAAATGGCTGATGGTTTACCATTATGTAACCTGACAATACCTTTTAAAGCTATACAATATCTTCTTTTTATAGGTTTCTCCCTCCTGGCAGGTGAAAGGGAATTATCAAAATTTATTTCATTTATGCCTCCTAGCAGCTTCCTTATCTGTCCTATGGACTTGCTTTTGAATTCTGCTAAATCTCTTAAACTCTGAAATCTTTTACCTCTGATGAAATCTGTTTTGCTGGCTGTTTAGGGAAATGGTTTTAGCTACCATCCTCTCATAACTCCTGGCTTCAAATGCTGTCTGCTTTTCTGCTTCCTGAGAGCAATGGCTGTCCTATAGCTAACATCAAAGAGTTAATACTAAGAGAATTAGAGCCAATACTAAAGACTCCACAAAGCTGAGAAGCACAGAATGCCTTCCTTACACCAGGAGGAGATGACCCCCCAAAAAAAGAGGAGGGGAGGGGGCAGTGTCTGATGCACAGGAGTTGAAGGCATCCCACGGTCCTGTCTCAGGTGGGACGTGCTGCTAAACACAGAGCTGTCCTGCCAGACCTGATGCCAGCAGTCCGCAGCAGCTTACTTTACCCAGCCGTTGCACAGCCTGACTACTCAACAGTTTATTGCTAAGAAACATGCTGCTCACGTTAGGTAGAGCAGTAGGGAAGAGGCATTTGAATTGCAAACAGGACAGTTGTAAAGTTTGCCTCCTTCCTATAGTTTTGGGGATTTTTTCCTCCACCTCCTGCTATGATGTGGTTTAAAAGTGGCAAATGCTGTCAGGCAGGGAAGAACTATACTCTTCTGTCTCCTCAAAGACCTGAAAATATTGCCAACTATGCACAAGCACACTTCATTATCCCAAATAAAGATGGAGGTGTCCTACTGCATGGTTGAGATTCATGTAGAAAGAAACAGGGAGTTCACAGATGTTGAGGATTAATGAAGGAAAAATCAGACATAGGCCCTGCTAGCTTTATTGCAGAAGAGAAAAATAACATTTTGGGACTAAATACCATCTCTCCAGTATTTGTAGTTACAATTCAATTAGTATTTCCTGTTGGTTGTTTCTCTGCTCAGCGTAACAGGGCTTTCCTTTAGCACATGTGTGTGTATGATAGGCATGTGTGATTAAGCAGGGTAAACTCTTCAGATGTTCTAAAACTTTACCTAAGAATTGGTTTGGCTTAGTCCTCCCATGTTATCTGGCTGTTGGAGTTGAAATGCTCTGGATCTCCTGAGTCTGTGTATGTTTGAAGCCTCAGCTGGGATTTCTAAGGGTGCTTACTCCCATGAGCTTTTCAGGCAGTGTAAGGGAGAACTTAAGATGCAGAGAGGATAATAGCATGCATGTGCCTAAAAAGTACAAATACTGAGTTGTCTTGTTCTTGTAAACTGCTTTGCAAACTCATAATGATTTCTTGAGCACAGTGACTAAACATAGCTTGGCAAAAACAATACGCATAGGTTTTCCTACAAAATATTTTCATACAAATACCTAAGAAACTGGCGAGTAGTTTGCACAATGCTCTGAGGTATGCAGATGCTTTTACTACTTCAAAGCTTGAAGTTGATAATGAAGCATAAAGTAAATATGCTCTAATATTTCAAGATAGTCACTGGATGATCCTTTTATCTCCATGTGTCACATGGTTGCTGCTGCTCAATCGGAATGTATTCATGCTGTTTGCAAGAAATACATGCCTCTCCCTCTTTCTGGAGCATGAGGGAGCAATCGTTTCTGGAAAAAGGAAGGAGCTGGGGATATGTAGAGATTGGTGTGTGCTGTAAAGTGGAGCATCCTCAAATCTGCAAATAATGTTATGACTGAGTAGTACAGGAAAAGGCTTAGGTTTAAACATGAAAATAACCATGTATATTATGACAGTTCATACACCATAGTGCTCGTAAGAAACATTTTTTCTTGATGGCTTTGAAACATTATCCCCATGGAAAAATAGAATATTCAGCTCAGTGGGAAATATGCCTTAATAAAAGTAAAACATAAATGTGTCTTATTACACACTTTACCAGGTACGTAATTCTCACTCTAATTCTGAAGCCATGAGATTACTAGATAAAATAATTTGTTAAAGCATCTTCACTACTGTGCAAGTACACCAATATAAAATGACAGAAATATTGTCTGTTCTTAATAGCTAATATGAATATTGAAGTGTTCAGACTGCATGTACTGGGGTTAAGCTAATGTGAATTGACTTAGTGGTGTTCTTTTAAGGGTTCGTACATAAATAATTGATTTTTACTTAAGAATAAGCATCCTTTAAAATAAAAAAACAATAGAGAGTGCCAGTTGTGAAAGAGTTTACTAGCAAAGACAACACAAAATGGTCTGTCTGCACATTTATTCTCACTTCTCTTAAGAGCTGTGGACTGTAGCAGGGAGGGGAATTTTGCCAAATAAACTAAAAAAGAAATTAACAAAGTTTATAAATATGAAGCTCCACAGAAAGATATTGCAATAGTGGTTTGCAAAAGCGAGCAGAAGTTGTTGAGGTTAAACCATATTGTTTTAAGCTTCTGTCAATGCTCTTTATAAAATAAGTGAAAGAGAGAGAGAGAGAAGGGTAGCTGGTGGTTAAGGCTCTTGCCAGGATGCCCTGTTTTTGTCTTGCCCAGGAACAAGAAGCTGAAATACCTCTCCCACATCTCAAATGGGTACTTACATCATCAGACTGTCTGCTCTTTGATGCCATCTCTTGCTTTTGCTGTGTCCTTTCCACAGAAACGGCTCCCTGGACATATCAAGAAAGGGTTTTTCTATTTTTTTTGAGATTTCATTGAGACTGGCATATTCTTGTGGAGGTGCTCTACTTTCAGTGGACCAGGACTTTGTTCCTCAGTTGTTAGTGCAGACAAATTGTGCATATGTTGTCAGATAACAGGGTATTCTCCAAATCTGGAGCCGTGCATTTTACAATTTCCCTTTTATTTTGAATGTTCAGAGAGACTCGGAGAAGTTCAACAGGGGAGGGAATTGATTGCTGGCTTTGAGCACTGCTGAACTTTTCAGCATTTGTACATCAGTCAGTAGGGATTGTTCCCTTCGAGTCCCTCTGTGTACATCAAGTCTGTAAGCTTAAGATGCTCGGGCAGTTCTTTCTCACAGGAACTAATGAGGGATGTGAGTGGTAGAAGAATTTTTTTGTGGTTGCTGCATTTACTTAGATCTTGATTTCACTTCTGGAGGCATCCTCAACGATGTCAAGTAAACAGAAGTAAGCCACTGCTGATTGCCCATTGTGTTTTAACCGGAATAACTAAATCAGTTCCCTTTTTAAATTATTAATTTTTAATGCATTGCATTTACTACATTTTAATACATTAAAAATTTGTTAGTTCAACTAAGGGGATGGATTTTCTGGGAATAGAGACTGTTAACCTAGCCGCTGTCGCATAGGGGAGTAGCACTAACAGTGCAAAATACCCAACATAAGTTTTGTTTCAGTAATGCCAGTCCAAACCATCACTCCCGGCATTGTTACGAGGTAGAGCAGAGTTGGCTCAAGAAAACAGGTGGAGGCTGCTGCTTGACATGACATGCTTCCGAATGGTATAACCTAGTTTCTTCTGTGCCTCACCCTCTGCTCCTGCCTCCATGGATGACCCTCCAGCAGTGCGGGCTGCTGTTGGGCTTGAGACGAGAGGAGATGACCTCAAGTTGCACCAGGGGAGGTTTAGATTGGATATTAGGAAAAAAACTTCTTCACTGAAAGGGTTATCAGGCACTGGAACAGGCTGCCCAGGCAGGTGGTCGAGTTGCCATCCCTGGAGGTATTTAAAAGATGGGTAGATGAGGTGCTTAGGGACATGGTTTAGTAGTGGACAGGTATGGTTGGACTCAATGATCTTAAAGGTCTTTTCCAACCAAATGATTCTATGATTCCACCGTGAGGGAATTCCTATCTCCTGCTCTTCTTATGCTCAGGAGAGGAGGAGGAGAAGGGAAGGGAAATGGCTTCTTCCTTGGGAATTAAGAAAAGTGGTATTTCCAGATTGAGAAATGGAGTGTGAGTTGGAGCCTAGGGTGCCCTGTGCACCACATGTGTGGAGGAGCAGGAGGATACTAAAATGGAGG
Source organism: Balaeniceps rex (assembly GCA_013401315.1). Lineage (NCBI taxonomy): Eukaryota > Metazoa > Chordata > Aves > Pelecaniformes > Balaenicipitidae > Balaeniceps > Balaeniceps rex. The sequence goes on from VYZW01024227.1 coordinate 21,407, forward strand.
AGAGAACAGAGAAATTAAAAATGTTGTGAGTGAAATGCATGATTAAGTTGTTTGAATAAAACTTAGTAGGTGTCTTTAGAGCAGTCTGAAATGTTGCTGTGGCCTTGGTACGTCCATTTAAAAACCTGTTTATTCTTGATATCAGGTGTGATATATGCTTATCTGTTCATAGCCACAGCTGGATTATGACCCTGGTCCAATGCAAATAATTGTTTGAACATTAATGGAAATACTTAAACTCCTAAAAATACCATGTATTGCAATACTATACTGGATCAGAGCCTGGCACATTATTATTTCTGGTATTATACAAGGTCCGTGTTCAAGGTTTATTAATAAGCAGATTTAATTTAGCTCTCGCATTCCCAGTCTTCTCCTCTCACTGAGAGATGAGGCATCCCCCAGGCACGTTCCCCTTGGAGCTCTCAGTACACAGTCTGGGACTGTCTGTGAAGCTTCTTTCCTGACCTCACTTGAATAAAAACTGTATACAAAAATTGTTGGGATGTTGGGAGTAAGAAAACAGTTGTATGATCAACAAAATACTAAGTAGCGCTATGGAAAGGAAAAACTTCTTTTTTTTTTTTTTTTGTTCTCAATATTTTTAACAAGTTTGTTCTAAGGCCTTTGTTTTTTTCCATAGAAAATATCCAGTTGTTTTATCCATGTGTTTCTGCTGTCATTTCAAGAAAGAAATAGTTGATACTATGGAAGAAATGTTGAACACTCCCCCCTCCCCCCCAAGGCATTGACATCGTAGTCAAAATGGCTTAGGTATAAATATCTTCACCTTAAATATTTAGGTACAAAAGTTGATACTTTAATTGTAAAAGTCTTTCAATAGAAATAACAATTTCTGGAAATGTGTCCAATAGAGCTTCACTCTTATTTGTGACTTCTTTTTGATAGCTCAGAGAGGTCACTTAACTGTTAATAAAACAAATTATTTCAACTTAAATCCACTGATTTGTATTAGGTGGCTTACCTAATCCTGGCAATTCCAAGAATACTGATAATTTCTTTTCCCCCTTTAGTCAATACAAGTTGCATCAAGTCCCACAGGCATATTTGAGTGACACAACATCTCTTGGCTAAAGGAAAATTGCCTAGGAGACATAGAAATTGAAATGATACAAAGACTGAAAGGAAAATCTGTTGGAAGAGTTCTTGCTCCTCCTTTGACCTGTGAAGTTGTGAGGCTCCGTGTTTTAGAGGAGAATTAGTGAATTCCAGACCTGCGTTCAAGCACGGTACAATGTCTTGATTCCAAGTAAGATGTTACTGATAGCTGGGGGGATGCAGTTATTGGTATAACTATGCCTTGAAGGCCTGATTAAAATCAGAATTTCAATATGCCTGGCACTTAAAAACAAAACAAACAAACAAACAAAAAAACCCAAAAAACCAAACCCCCAAAAACCTACGCCCCCCAAAAAAAACCAACTCCATAGCAGCAAACTACAAAGATAAGTCAAAAGACGGGAAAGGGGAGACGAAACAAGTTCAGTGCTCTAAATGCTGGGATTTCTGGCTGGGCTGCCTTCGCCCATGCTGCCCTGCTCCCAGCCTTCAGCTACTTACCCAGCTGTCTCCCCTTCCTACAGGAACGATTCGCTTTGTCTGTAGCAGCTTTGGGCTGCTTCATTTCATACCACAGGGTTTTTAAAGGTGTATAGACATCAGTTAGTGCTAATTTTAAATTGGTAGCTGTAGTCTTTGGTTGGATGAAAGTGGGAAGCAGCTACCTGGAGGTGGGGACTACGGCTNTAAAATCTAAATGCTGTTGATACAGTACATCTTCAGGGCAAGGATTTTTAAACTATAATGCTTATAGAAGGTATTTTGTGATTTTTGTTATATGAAGTGACTTCATTGTCGGACTCTCCTTNTTGGCAGATTTCTGAAGTGCATTCACTGGATAGATGAAAGAAACTGAGATACGTTATGTGTTTGTTTTGTGATTGCAGAGGCATTTCTGTACATGCTAGCTGAACACATTTGACTAATGAACACAGGCCAGCTTTTACTTCCATTTTACCTAAAATCTAAATGCTGTTGATACAGTACATCTTCAGGGCAAGGATTTTTAAACTATAATGCTTATAGAAGGTATTTTGTGATTTTTGTTATATGAAGTGACTTCATTGTCGGACTCTCCTTTGGTCTCTGTTTTCCCAGTGAAACACCACAGTGAATTTTCTCAGACTTCGAACTCCGCTGTTGTATCCTTCATTACAAATAAGTTCTGCTGTATTTGACCTTAACCAGCAGGTTTTTTGGTNAAAATGATACAAGGTAGAGTTTTAAGTTACTTTTGAAAAGGAATAATGGAATAGGAATAACTTTTCCCCAATGCTTGCATCTACCATTCCCTCGACAGCACCTTACAAATGGATTTTATCTGCAGGATAGGCTCTATATTGTCTCTAGCCAATGCTGCTGTACTCCCTTGTCTATTCCTTTACATGTCGTGCAAGTCTGAATCCTTTTTTGGAATTTGAGTGTGTTGCTGTGGTATGTCAGAGACAGGCCCAGATTTTTAAGACAGTTGGGTGGAAGGCTGAGTGAAGAAGCGATTAGAAGACATTCTGGTTTTAGGCTCTAGCATGTGTGGTTTTGGCTGGCAGTGAAAGATTAAAGTGCTTGCCCTGGAAGGATGCTGGGTTTGGCTTTCAGGTTCACGCAGTTCTTTCATTAAAATACATATCAGTGTCTGAATCTCAGGCTGTATTCCTTTACTTCTCTTGCTTTTTCTCCCCACCACATTTTGTCAAAAAATAAACCCAGTCCTTTTACTAATAATAAACCCCACTAAGATTTGCAATTTAATTTCATATACAACACACACTCATCTGTTCTTTACAGGTTGGGAAAAGCTTCTCTCACCCACCTCCCTACACCTCCCCAAAATCTGGTTACAACCCACTTTATGCTCTATCCCTATATTAATTACTTGTATTTTGTCACAATGGATGTTTACAGTTTGTTAATGAACTATTAATATTCTGCATCTAAGAATAAAGCAGAAACAAAAGTGATATAATAACTAATTCCTTAAATATGAAATAACTCAAAAAGGGTTGGTTGTTTTTTTTTTTTAAATTACTGAGAATGTGAATTGCACAAGCCACGGAGTGCTTCAGCAGTTTCAGGCTAGCTTTTGTGTTGAGCAGGCACTTAGTAAGTGTGGTTCCTCCCTTTTTATTTGTTTTAGTCATTATAAGTAAACGCACACATAAGTACATATATGTACCTGTGACTGAGTTACAACGATGCACTCAGTCTGTAAAAGCACAGTATGTTTTAAACCTGTATAAACTATGAATTTGCCTGGTGGATTGGATGGCTTGAAGTCATCCAGGAAATCAGTTTGTACTCTNTCAGTTTGTACTCTGAGATTGTTTTAAAGATTTTGTTTGTTTGTTTGTTTTGTTCAGCCTTCCCCTCTGCTTTCTCAGGAGCAAACACATCATTTTGTAAACACATGTTAATTTACCAGTGACGGTCCGGATATGTGAATGGTGTCAATATGCGTGTGAATCATACAGGAAAACCTGTTTAGAGGAGATCAGCTTGCACACCATTTAGTTCTATGACTCAGTTTANGAGATTTCTTGTATGTTGGGCACAATGAAATTATATCTTAAGAAGCTAAGAAATAAATTAAAGTAGATTGCAAAACTCATCAGTTATCTATTGAAAACCAAATAAAAACAACTCCCCAGAATGCCAAATTCAGGCAAACACTCTGAGGTGTT
>VYZW01024230.1:5007-16694 GCA_013401315.1 Balaeniceps rex
TCTTTTTCTTCTATTTTCTTTGACTTTTCCACCTTCCTGACTTTTATTCTGGATTTGCATCTCACACTAAAGTCAGGACAGTTGTTAACACCAAATCCTACCCACCCTGCTCCAAAGTGCACTTTGTCTTCCCCATGGTCCATGGCTGTCTTTCACCAGATCGGTCCCAGCAAGATCACTGGCATGGTTGTGCAGCCACAGCTTTGCCTGTCCCTATAAGCATTTGAATTACTTCTCCTCTTCTTACACGCAGCTGGATAACATCTCTATCTCTGACTTGAACAAGGTAGAAGAAATATCGGCATTTATAGCAAACATAGGTATTAGATATTTTCCAGGCCATGGGCTAAAGACCAGTGCCTTTGTCGGACAAGTACATCACTAATAATTCTTGTTTATGCTGTCAGTCTTGTTAGTACTGAACTCAGCCTCCATGAATCCATGTCTCCACTGGCAGCTGTGGTTATTTTAAGTGTGCTATAAGCTAAGTGATTTGGGGGGGATTTGTGATGTCTGAAATAATGTGCATTTAGCTGAAGAGTGAATATGCAAAACCTGAAGAAAGAAAAGCTGTATTAAAGGGGAAAGAAACTATGTAATATGTAAATATGCCTTTTGGTGAGATTTTCCTGTGTTATATCTAAGAAAGAATTTCAGGCTTGAATCCAAGACAAGTGAGGGAGAGCAGAATGAGGGGATGAAGACACAGAATTTGAGTTAGAAAAGTAGTGACAACAGTTTAATCTCTCTACCAGTAGATGGAGAGCACAGGAAAGTAGAAGCATGCACATGAAGAAGGAAGAAAAAAACCTTGCATCAGCTTCTTGAAGGGGATGAGAGATGAAAGAAGAAAAAAGCAAGAAGGGGAGGGAGAAACAGATTGCAAAGTAGGAGAAAATTGGAAAAACTGTATTCTAAAGGGTAAAGAGGAAATGACAAGACCTAAATCATCAGCTCAGTCAAATCAGCTTGGTGGTAGTGAATAAATATCTAGATTATCTTCTTTCATGCCTCATACACGGTATGCTTCACTCCTGGAACATGGTTTGAAAATGTGGCATGAATAGTTTGCATTACTGGAATGGAAGAAATCCATGTCTGCCTTTTCAAGCACTTTTCCAGACACAGACATGCTGTGAGTGACATCATGGAAAACCATTTCTTCTTGTCCTTTACATATGCCTCTCTTGTAAGGAATTCTTTTGCTTCTGTTCTCTCTTTCTCCCTGTCTCTTGCCCTCTCTGTCTATCGCTCTCTGCTATGTCTCATTTTGTCTTTTCTTTCTCTTTTTCTTCCTTTTCTTTTCTTTCCCTTTTTTTTTTTTCGTCTCCAAAGCCAGGGTAGGAGCAAGGGAACTGGTTAGCTCTCTGTTTAATAGTTGAAAGAGCTTGGTTTGGGGTCTTTTAATGCACAAAATTCTTCTCAGTGAGACATGCCACACATTCTGATCTCTCCCCTTCAGGCAGTTACACACTATTAAATATGGGGTTGGAAATGACACGTGTCTGGAAATACAGAAATGAAACAGCCTTCCACTTTCTGCACTGCACTATACAATGAAGGTGTTGTAAATTGTTAACTGAATGGCATGGGCTTCTAGTTTGTTGGGCTTTCTATAAATAGAAACTGTACATTCCAGTGCATTGCCACTTTTTATTTTCTTCAGATTAACTACCATACTTTGAACCTTTCTGTGTTCTAACATAGATATTAGAAAAGTTTTTAGTTTGTCTGATTTTGTTCCCTAAAACATAGCTTGTGCTCTGAAATTTTGTTCTATGTACTTTCTCTTACCGAACCATCTTTATGCTATTTTAGTACTATGCCCATTTTAAAAGAGAAATAAAATCAAACCAACTTATAATGGTACTTGAGGTATTCCCTGTATTCTACAACCCAATAAATAGTGAAATATGATTATGTATATTAAATAATACTGCACACATTACATAGAAATTAATAGTTAACGTGTTGCCATGCTGAATACAGAAAGGCAAACAGGGTACTACTCGAGTTGGAAAGCAAGGAGATCCTTCAGTCTTCCAAAGTCATTCTGAAGTTTTGGGTTCCCATTCTGAGAAGATGTTGTCTGTATGTGAATGGCACTAGACTGGGAAGTTTATTCTTCCATAGTAGTTTGTTAGGTGAACAAAAGCGCCACAAGAGAGGCAGCCAGTGAGGAATTACAGGCCATTGAGACTGAAGACTGCAATGTGAAAACAAAGTAGGATTTCATTTCAGAGAAGGAAGAGGACAGAATTAGTCTCTCAGTAGTCCGTGATCCTGCAGAATGCTACCACTCTCTCTGCAAACCTGTAACTCTCAGTCCAGCACAGTTTATATTGAAGTAGTATATCCTTAGGAGTGTTCAACACAGTTTACGAGTATTGATGAGTAAATGCGAGATTAGATAAATATGAGATTAAATATACCATTTCATTAAAATGTGATGAGTTTCAAAGCACCTCAAATGATTGGCCAAGATACATCTCCTTGAAAGCCGGAAGGAACTTTAAGATAACAATATTTAAAATTCAGCATTTGCTGCAATTGGCAGGTTTATCTAGAAAAAGTGAAATTAAGTATAGGCCTTTCAGCTGAACAGGAGCAATAAGTTTATTTCCACAATAAACTCACATGGTTGGTATGTTGAATGAACAGAAAGTTCAGCAATTCAGTATCTCACTGGAGAATTAGTGGGGTGATAGGCATAAGGCGGAGAGCAAAAACATGACATAGATTAATACAGACAATTTTATATCCAGCTTCCAAACCATTAAAACTGAACTATGTTGGCTCATTGTGGAGCTTTGCTACACGGTCACATGCAATTTTTCTAATCCTTCTTTTGCTGCTTTGCCAATACAAAAGCAGTTCAAGAAAGATCCAGTTTTGCTGTTGCCATCACTGAGTGATGTTTTGACATGCTTAGGGATTTCAGAGTGTTTTGAGACCTCTGTATTCTTAGGAGAGGAAAAAATCTTTAATGGGTTTCTCACATTGTTTAGAACATCCTGTGGATAATCTCTTGGAAATACAAAAATTGTAAGAAGGGAAAATCAGAGCACATAGACTCTATGTTAAGAAAAGACAGATATTTAAGATTTATTTTTAAAAAATCAGAGATTCTGGGTACCTAGAAGCCATCCTGCAATTGAAAAGGATGTGTAATTGTCCAAAATTCAGCTGCGCTGAACAAATACAAGGGACTTACCTGCCACTGAACGTTGTGAACTGCATCTCATGTGACCTCCAGGACTAAGATGATTTCCAGGAAGGAAAACCCTGTTGCTGTATCTGCTTGTGTTACCTCTGTAGCTGAACAGTTTTCACTAAGTTTTATGCCTGTGAATTACTTTTGAAAATGTCTTGGTAATGTCTTGCCTATGTATTCAGTAATCTGACTGTAGACACTGAAAACCTTAACCTGAGTGCTCTTCCAAAAATCTTCGCTAGAATGAGAAATTCTCCAGGAACTACCCCAGCTAAGGAAGCAGGAAGGCAGAATGAAATTTTTCCTATGATTATTTTATTACTTGGTCCTGATTGCTCAGAAAAAGGATAGGGAGAGAGGGAAGGGAGAATGGGTGTTAAAATGCACACTACAAGTAGGAACTACCTTCTTGCAGGTAAAGATCAGGGGAGAAGTATCAGGACTATTTAGCTGAATCTGACCATGTTTACATCTCAAAGTATGCTTAAAGATGTCACAGGTCTCATATTAAATATTTGAATAGAGAGAGCTTTTCTCATTTCGAGTGAGTTGCCTCTTTCCAAGAAATATAGACAAGCTTAATATTTTATTTTATGACTTCTGCACCCTTTTTTATTTACGTATCTACCTATGATCACTGAAAATCTTTAATTCTTTAAGTATTCCATTACAGCACTGAGGACACCTTAATGGCAGAAAAAACATTGCCAAGAAAAAAGGAGCCCAAAGAGTTATATGTTCTCTTCCTTGTATTTTTAAGGAGGAAGAACTTATAATTTCTGCCAAAGGCCTAAGTTCTGCCTTGAAAGCAAAATTAACAGCAAAATTTTCAGAAGTCTAATTGACTTTATATTAAAAGTCCTCTTTTGTAGGCAACTTGGACATTTGGGAGTCAATGAGGTTAGACTTATGAGTACTTTCGAAAGTGGGCGGCTCCTCTCCTTTTCCTCTTTTTCTTTTCATGTTCCAAAGATATTTGCACTTTTCTGAAGTAGTTGTTCCCTTCACCCATCTGAAAACAACACACAGTACTAGATTCAAAGCAGTTTTCTCAATTACGGGCTGAAGTTTGTGCACTCATAGAATGTAGGTGTTTTTTCCAAAAAAAGTGCTACCATAGAGGATCTCTGATAATGTTTCGCTGCCCCACATGATATTTATAGAAATATTTTCTTTTTTTCCTTTTTTTTTTTGGTGGGTGCTTTGACACACCTATTGGAAAACATTTAGCTGATAGATGAGATTATTTGCCAAAGGAATTTTGAAGACTGAGAACATTTGAAGAGCAAGACCTTGAGTCACTGAGACAGACCCGATCTGTCTTGTAACTTTATTCAGAATTTCACAATCCTTGCTAAACTGCAAGATAAGGGCCAAAGGCAACAAACCAGCAGGAGCCGACTCAGAATGTGCCAAAGTTCATAGAACGGTTGCTTCAGGCTGGAGTTTGTTGACCCTTAATCACGCGGGGTCATCAGCGGTTCTGCTGCAGGGCCCTGCAGAACGTGAGTCCGATCAGATCTCCTGCTGCTGCTGTCCAGGCTACCGGGCGGAGTAAAAGCTGGGATACACAAATTCCGAGGCAGCATTTCATGGGTGTCTGCCTGTCAACTTGCTCTTTTGGCCTACCATCCTTGTGTAACGCATGTGTTTTCTAATTCTAAACTTCCTTAATCTTTTGCAAATGGTGTAGGTGGAGTTAATCACAGTACAGGCAGAAGATCCCTTCCAGTTAGCATACGTTTTACACTTTCAGTACTGTGTTTTGGCATTAGTTGATATTAGTGTAAGCACATACTTACACAGTTTAATTTTTAAATCATTTTTTGTTAAGTCATAGTGATAACATTGTCAAGAAATGCCCTTTTCTTGTTAAGTCTTCTTTGACTATTAGTATTACCTTTAATGACTGTATTGCACTGAGTATTCTAGACTGCTGTAAAGTAGTAGTGTGAAAGATTGCTGTAGGGAAATAAATGGCATTTCAGACCCTAATCTTGCAACAAATTCAGCATGTAAGCATGGACTTCAAAAAAAAACATGCTTCAGTCTTGTGATCCATGACTTGTAGTAGTAGCTACTAGGGAATATTAACTAATTTAACAATGATGCCATTCATGGTATAATAAGATCTTTAATGCATATTTTTACAGGCTCTGTCATACAGTTGGGCAGCTCACAAGTTTTGACAAAAGTCATCTTCATGGCTATGATGGAACTTCAGAAAAGTATAGTCCATCCAGCACATAAAATACATTAAAATGTTTTAAAAATTCTTCCACTATCTTCAAAAGCTCCAGAATTGTCAGTGTTTTTCGTAATCCTCTTATATATGAAAGAGGCAAAAGAGAGAGGAAGCATGAGGGCATATTGGCCTCTGGAGCAGCTGTGTGCCACAGGGACTAAGTGTTTGGGAATCTTCAGAACTGGATGATCCTCTTTGAGAGGAAACTGGAAGTGGGGTAAAAAGAAAGGATAATGAGAGTTCATGTTTCACTACAAATGAAAAGATGAAACAGTTCATGAAAATAATCTGGTCATTGCTAAGACTTTTAGTAATACCATAAAAAGGAAATAAACATACCTTTGGAAAGAGTCTGTAAGCACTACTGCACTTTTTAAGGAAAAATATTCTAGATCAAAAAGTATTCTAAATTCTGTATGTGTTTAGGATTATGAGATCCTAGATGCTTCAGAAAAATACTCATAGAGTAACATTCACAAATGCAGATAAATTTGGAATATGGGAGACTGGATTCTTCCACATTTTTCCTCATAACGACCCTCCCCACATAAATCAGCGAAGCTATCTCATTGACTGTTCCTAATGCTTTCTGTAGTGTACTCTTTTGCTGGGTTATCTGAAAGAGTTTAATATCAGTCAAGATTCCGGTGTTCCCAGACTACTTAAAACATTATTTATATGACACAAACGATCATTTTCCTTGTACTCCCACATCAGTCTGCATGAGGATTCTTGCTTTATACTGGTTACATTCCTTCTGGTGTATGGGTAATTCTTCTGCCCTGTTTGTACAGGATCTTGCACAATGAGGTTGTGGTCCAAGTCTGTGGCTTTTGAGTGCTTCAGTAATACAAATAATGTTGTCACCACTTAAAAATATGTTTGTGAAGTGTAAGCATGTCTGATCTTGATGAGAATGAAAGGAAAAATACTAGCAGGCTACCAATATCACCATTATTCTTACTTTTTGAATTGCTGCAAGTATGCTGTCTAATTTCAGTAACAGTCCTACTTCAAGAAGTTTTCAGTCTAAAGACCAAGGTAAGACAGTTCACACTAGGAGACAGACAAAAAAAATTACAGAATTATTAGTGAGTAAAACATTTTCTAAAACATTTTCTCGTTATCTTCTCTTCAAATAACAATGGGCTAGGGACAGCATTTGACATGGGAAGGGATGCTTATAAGTCTTTGGGGAAATAGTAGTTCAGAGAAAGCAATGATTGACTGTACTTGGTAAACTGGAATTGAAAATTTGTTCTATACCAATGGAGAAACACATGAATAAGTCAGTGGACAAGGCATCTAGTCACATGTTTGTCATCCAGCAATGAAGGCATACTGGGAGAAAAAAACAAATCAGCGGGGTCAAATTCTCTGTCAGAGTAAAGATCAGAAGCAGGGAATGAAAGAATAGCAATGAATATACTGATTTGGACTGTGTTAGGTAAAATATGAAGATGATGACTAATAATTTCCATCTGAAATTGGTGGGTCTTGACTATCTCTACAAATGAAGATGAAGATGAAAAGAGTTTCAGATAGCAAATACAATGAGTAATTTGTATTTTGAAATATGGAAATTGCATAGTAAAAGTATCATTCTAGGAACACACGTAATACATAACTATGATAAGAAAGCGTAAATGAAGAATTAAGTAGGAAGTTTAAATACAAGGCTATTTTTATTGATACAAAATGGACTGTGGAATTTTAAAAAAAGCCTGCACGTATTTTTGTCTAGTTTGATTTTTCTTTTTAAAGATTCTCTCTGTCCTAGCTATTAAAAAGTCGCTTTGTATCATTAATTTGTGTGAATAAATTATAATTTTATCTTCTTCAAAAGCCACACATCATTGTCATCTACTAGCAGATAATCTTTAAGATTTACTGGAAAAAACCTGGCATGTTTTTGCATTCCCTGCTGTCTTGTGGTCTGACAGTATTATTAGCCAATTCTACCCAAAAAACACCACCAGTATCACCTTCTAAAATGAGAAATGGACTCAGTTCTTCCAACCAGTAAATTACCATCCCATGTGAATCCACGTGGAGTATGCAACTCGTTCCATAAAATGCATGGGAAATTCTTTCCTAATTCCCATTGAGTTCTGTGTGGTCATCTGAAGTTCCCACAGAAGCAGTATGAGCTATTAAATTTCTCCTTATTGTTTTCACTGAAGTCCTAGTAGCTCAGCTCCTCAAACTAGTAATTATGCTGCTACTATGTTTTTGTCTCATGGGCTGTGTATGTGCATGTACAAAGTTTTTGCAAGCATGAGTGCAGGTCAGCTGTAAAGTTCAGCACTGGGAGCTCTGGTGTTTACCAACCATTTCTGTTTCCACTGCTGCATCAGACAGATCTGCTCTGACTGTCATATTCTGGATACTCTGGAACTGACTATCACTCAGCTGAGCAAGTATTCTCCCAAACAGTGCAGCTGTCCTTCTATTAAAAGGCAGTACATGGTGAAAATTATACCAGTTTCATCTGTGACTCTTCCAAGTCTTGGCCCAATCAGCTGTTCATTAAAACTGTACTGATCCCACTGTGTTAAAGAGCTATGTTCTTCACCTATAGGATGAATTCATCCAAATGAGAGACACTGACAGAGCATTTCATTCTAGTATTCCTGCTCCACTGCCTATTTTGTTTTGGAATAAAGTAACTTTTAAAGATTTTGGTAATTTCGTTTATAGGTAGTAGGTAAGTTAGTCATCACAAAGACTGTATAACACAGATTAAATAATCACATGTAATAAGTTCTTAAATTACTTCGAAAAAATTATTTTCAAGCATTACGGTACTGAGTTGAATAACAAACGCTTTGGTTATCATAGGCTGCATCATGTTAGAAGACATTTTAAACAGAGGTTCAAGATTCCTTTTTACATGGCCCCTCTAACCAAACACTACAGGATAAATCAAAATTCTTATCTCCTTCTGATCTACTTTTATTACTCAGGGAGAAGTGGAGGATAATTGTTTTCTGACTCCTTTCTATAGCTGGCAGCAGGACACGGGCTTTGTCTTATTGTTGGATTTATGAAGCAGGTGACAGAAGGCTCTCTGAGCATGAGGCAGCTCAACAGTTCCACCTTCTTTCCCCATGAGATATAACATGACACAGGCATGACGTGGCCCTTATTTAAAGGGGCACTTCCATTAGTTCCCAGGTACCAACGCTCTCAAATTCTATTTCGGAAGCAGTTTGTAAAACTGACTGGGCAAGTAAATCATCTAATGAAGGTGAGATTGAATTGACCAAAGCAACATCAACTGCCCTAGCATTTAAGTCAGAAAAGATCAGGGAAAAAGGTAGTCTTTGGTGATCTAGGATACAATTCTGTGCTTGCCAAAGTCGAGGAAGGCTTCCCATTGATTTCTCTTAAGTTTAATTACCAAAATTCCTGTGGTAGAGCTGTAACAGTGTTCAGGGTTTTACATGGGATCGTGCTCAGTGATTACTCCTGGAAAAGTTCATTTATCCGCAGATAATTTGAATTAAATAAATACACAAGGAATGGGGGTTAATTTTATCACTTCAGGAGAAGTGAATACTTTTATAGCACATCATATCTTCAGTTCCTGGTGAGCACTGAGGAATCAGCCCAAAGGATAATGAGTGGTTTGATAACTGTATGTAGGAATGTGAAAAAGATATCTAAGAGTGGACGGCTTTTAAATCTTGCCAGCAAAGGCGTAAGAAGATTCATTTGCTACAGAACGCAATTAAAGTGCAACCTTGCTATAACATTTGCTTTCATAGCAAAAGGGTAGTTAACTGTTGATACAGCTTATTAGAAAAGGTTGCAGACTGGAACCATTTTAAGTCTTTAAAACAAATTAGGTTAATGCCTATGTAACAAGGCTAGATCCATCCTTCCTGCTTCTCTTTGGAAAGGTGTGACATGGTTACAGAGGTCTCTCTTGTTCCAATAGTTCCCATGCACAATCATTTTTTTCCTAGATTATAGGAAGATCAAAATTTGTCCTAAAGCAATGTGTCTGCAACTTTCTTGCTTTAGTTTTTCAGCAAAATAAGGACTAAATTTAAACCTCACACTCGATTTCATCACCTATAGGCATCAGAACAGGATGATTATCCCTGGCTGGTATTCAGAGGACAAATTCAAAGGACCAGCTATATTTTTCTCTGAAGTATTCATCACAAATGGAGATAGGATGCAGAGCAGAACGGACCAGTGATGTAATGGAGACTTTCTCTTCTGTTTAGCATATACTCAACCAATCTTGAAGGGAACTCTCCAGACACAACTGGCAGAAATATTGATTTTTTTTTTTCCCCCCTTCATCATAATGTCCTAAACAAAATATGCCTTTTTTCTATCTGGGTTATTTAAGTTAATTTACTAAATTAATTTACTGATGAACACTTATGACCTACAGCCTGAATCTCTCCTGAACATTTTAGTCTCCTGAAGATTACTTATTTGAACTGGATGATAGATAATTACCTACAAGACACAGAGATCAGACTAGCTGCTCTGTTCTACTTTGTTTCATGCAATTTCTGTGATATTGGATCCAGAGTCATAAAAGCTGAAAATACTCAGATGGAAATTTTGAGCTGTCTTATAAAAAAAACAAAGGACAAGACCAAAAAGAGAAAACCTAGGAGAAAAGATAACTGCATTATTGAAATTCTTTAACTCCTAGAATACTTAAGTATGTTAAACAACTTGCAAAAGAAATAGGAATAACAGCGAGTAATCATTTTCAGTACTTTGTAATTAGTGATGGTCTTAACAGAATTCAACTGCTATCAGAACATTGAGATTTTCAGTGGCGGCCGGAAATCTGTAGCTGCAGCAGCTTTTATATAGCTTCATATGAGAGAACAGAGTTCATGAAGATAGAGGCTATCTGCAAGTGCACTTCATAGTAATGAAGTACTAAAGCAATCTCGTGCTACATATTTTCCTTAGCCTCACCCTCCTAATAACCTATTTGTGGAATTTTCATCATAGGAGAAAAAAAGTCAGGAAACTTGCTGCAGTGTATTTATTTGTATGCCAGGCTTGTTCCTATGCACACACAAACAAGTTTTGGTTTTCTCTAGACCTAGATAAATGGATGCTCCTAGTGCCAGTATTTCAGGACTGTGCTGGGTTACTGTAAGTCAGTTAGGGATACTCAGATTTCATAAGACATATACCAATCAGGAGAGCAAGTGCTGAAATATATGGTATTTTCTGTGGTGTTTATTAAGCTGAAAGTTTGGATTATTTAGTCCTGTTTAAATGTAGCTTTGAAGTTATGTGCGCTTCTAAATGCTGTCACATTCTCACATAGATTGAGTTTGCTCAGACCACTTGGAAACCCATGAAAATTTCTTGTTACTAGTTATGGCAATACCATCTCCTTCTGCTGCCATTATTTGTTTTCTTGATGTCCATGGAAAGTACTTCAAGACAATCTGTCATGTATCTGCAGCATCTGTAAGGGTATGCTTTAAACTAACACCTTTTTCCTGCTTGGATTTCAAATTTGAATTTATGCCTTTCTTTGATGCCTTCACAAGAAATTCTTACACTTTTTAGGTGCATAAACCAAGCTCAGTACACATCATAGGAGCTATTTCAGCTTCCACAAGTTCCCTGTGTGTCAGCATCCCAATCCTTTGTTATTCAGAAGACTCCCTGAAATCTCACTGATTCTAGTTTTCACAGAATTTCATCTTTTCCTCAGACTGAGTGCGGAGCTGCTCTTCTGTGTTCAGCAATGTTTGGCATTATCTTAACCATTTTGTCCTGCATCTAAAAGATGCATCCAGATGCCATTAGGAACTCAGAATAAATCAGTTCTGTCCTCATTCTAAAACTCTAAGAGATAAGCTGGTTTTGAACTAGATACCCTAGCTGAAGATGTCAGTTTTAATGGCTTGACAGTTTTGAACAATGTCAGTCCAGCCAGTTTTCAACCCATCTCACTGTCTGCTCTTTCAGCTCCTATTTTCTCAGCTTCCAAATGAGACTGCTTTTGGAGACAGTGTATAAAGTCTTACTAAAGTTAAGGTATGTTATATTCACTGCTCTCTTCTTTCCATGTAGCCAGTGATTACATCTTGGAAAGCAAATCAGGTTGGTCAAGGATTATTTGCTCTTAGTAAATTGATGTTGATTGCTCCTGATTACCTTCCTGTCACTCATGTCTTTGGAAATGGATTCCAAGGTCTGCTCCATGATCTTTCCCTGGACTGAGGT
>VYZW01024235.1:354-12119 GCA_013401315.1 Balaeniceps rex
TCAACATTTGTATACAAACACAATGTGTTGGCACAGCAGGCAAATATCTAAGGGTTAGTTAACACATTTTGGACAAAATCTTTTTTGCGCAGTATTAACAACGACTTGGTTAAAAAGTTAATTCTGTTTTGTATCAACATACTCATGAGGCATTTAAGGAAGGCTAGTTATCTAGATCAGTCCATTTTCAGTTCAGCAGTAAGTTGTTCCTAGATTTTAATCCCGTGGGATGTAGAAGTTCTATCAAGGATTTCTGTTAAAGACAGCAAGATTATTAAATAAAAATAAGTACATAATTCTTTCAAAGGAAAAAGGTCCCACAAAAACATATGTAGTATAAAGGAATGATTGTAAGGAGTCAGCTGAGGGATTAAGCACTTTTGTTATCCCTGAACTGAATAACACATCAGAGCCTTTCATCCCTAAGGTAGTCAGTGTGTCAAGATGGGAAATAATACTTAGTAGTATAGATGATTGACTTTTCGTGAAACACAGGCTGTTATTTCCAAGGTCAGAAATAAGGACTTTCTGAAAACTAAAAATTCTGACATAGGAATACTTTTTTTATTATTATTATTTACGTAGGATACCATGGTTGAATGAATAGTGTTGTAACAAAAAGGCAATCCAGCCCTCTGTTATTACTGTATTCCTGAATAATGTTCTAGTCATAAGCAAGTGTGAGAAATACTCCAGAAATACATGAGAAGAAATAATGTATCGTGTCTAGTTCCTCTACTCATGGGAAGTTTATATACTTTAATGGGGTATTTTGTCAGAGAAGTATATAACTAAATGTTTTACATTTAAAATCTTTTCCAGTCATTTTTTACAGGATCTATGTTATTGAGGAAGGATGCTGAGAAAAATTAATCTCAACACATGACCCTGTGAAAAAGTGTACAGATCTGAATATTCATTGTTCCCATTGAAGTCAGTGGGAATATAACTGTAGCATAAAATACTAAATTATAAGTGCAGCAAGACTTCTGCTAATCTTCAAAATTTCACACTGTGCACAATGGTTAATATGATTGGGCTGAGATGTGATAACTCCTTGTCATTTGATACTTGTTAGTTTATAGCATTTTGTGTTAGAGTAAGAAAAGAAGAAAACCATTCACTTCCTTGGATGATGAAGACAGATGACAAGTGCCGGATGACAAAGCATGGCTGTGGGCTATGAATAGAATGAGGGTGGCCCCAGGAACATTTCTAAGTCCAGGAGATGGTGAAGATTAGCTTTCCCAATATATCCTGTAAATTTATTTCAGGCCCTGCTCAATATATTTTTTGATATAAACCCGTTTTCAGGTGACTATGGTTCTCCATACTTCCTGTAGAAAACTGGATGCCTAAGTCAGATTTGCTGGGTGCAATAAGCAATCAGGTGCCTGGAACTTAGACCTTAGCTGTGGTGGCCCTAAAGCTTTTGAGATCATGAGCGCCCTCCCCTCTAAACAAGGGCCACCGCGCAGGGGCAGATATTTTGGTCCTGGTTTACACTTAATTTGCCAATATACTATGGTGCTGTGTTTGTTGCTGACATGCACCATCCCCATTCACACTTATTGAGAAGAAAATAACTTGGAAAATCTTTACTTAAGTGACCCTTGGTAAGGCTCTGATGGGAAAAGACTCCATTGTCCCCCATGGAAGTCACCCCTGGCCACTAGAGTACTGTGCGTGGTAGAACCTAGGGATTTTCATGGGTCTAGGTGTAAACAAACAGTCCTGGAGTCGTGCCACTTTGGAATACCTGCAGAGGTGATCATGTCAAACCAGATATGTTTGTAGAGTATTGTGTCTAGTAGGTTGCAATCTATATCTCCTGGTGGTAGAAATTCATCTTGCAAAAATACATTTCTTTTCACATGAGGATGCAGACTTGAAGTAATTTCCAGTTTTCTTTACTACAGTGTTGGTTTGGTGTCTAAAACAACAATACTTTGAAAAACCAAAAGATTTTGGGTTTCCTGCCTTGTAATTGTAAACCATACCTTAATTATAACAATTATATACTTTAACAAATACAATCAATATTGTTGTAATACAGACATTCTTTACTCCACCTTCCTTTTCTCTTTTTCTGTCAGAGAAAATAAATTATAAATTCTGCCTAGAAATGCATACCACAATGCCCTTAACTCTGCCATATCAAGTTCTAAAAGTACCGCATATGATTTCAGGCAGCTGTAATAGCTACCTTATTTGCAGTGTCTGAGTCCTATTTTGGAGATTCTTTTGCTTTTACTGACTTAGAGGCATGATCAAACCTGGAATGTGGTCAGAAAAGAAGAGAATTCGTCTGTTTTTCAGATAGGCACCATAATTCAGCCTCGGGTTTAGCTTCCTATCTTGTTGCTGTAGAAGTAGGTTCCACACTAGGATTTGGGAGAAACTAAATATGAGGTAGGGCTTTATCAAACTAGCAAGATTCTTCAGGATTGGTAATAACATGTTTCCCACTGGTTTAACAGGTCTGTACATTCCAAAAGTTCTTGTGTTCAGATTAAATCTTCAGAAAAAAGATTATGTGGAAAAGAAATGGTCAGCAGAACTCCATCAGAGAAAAGTGAGACTTCATCAACAACAGACACACAGAGAACATCTTGAAAAGAATGAACCTGTGGTGTGACAGATGCAGAATGAATACAGTGAATTTGTATCTACATAATATGAAGACAAAAGTCCCAAATCCATTTTTAAGACCAACAAATATGTATCATCTAGCAGACTGATGACAAACATTTATTCCCTGCTATTTGATTAGCTTCAGAGACACTGTAAATAGGCAATGCCTTCAAATTTTGTAAACTGAGGTGAAATGAAGGATGCATTCAAACACACTCAGATTCTTTTAGTTAAGAAGAATTGTCACAGGAAGCAAGATTTATGTCTGCTTCACTCACTTGAAGCTGGTGGATCATAGAACAAGAACAGAGGAATTTGATTCTTTCTTCATCTCAGTTACAACTTCTGTAAAACAAAATTCCTATTGACTTTCCTGATGGAATAATCTGCACAGTGACTTCAGAAACACTGCATTCTTCAGTCTACACTTGCATTAATTTAGTCTAAAAACATATTATGGGTTCCAAACTCCCTGGAAAGTGCTTACTGCTGAAAATATGTCTGTTCTGTTGAGACATTTTAGAATTTAGTTGTGCAATCTCAGATAATTTGGTGTGATTACTTGCCATTTTCAAATCAATTTTAGACAGTAAGAGAAAACAGTGTTATTTCATCTAATTTCAGTAATAGAAGAAATAGTTCCCTAGTGGATGATACAAGTTTAATGGCTTAAAAGGTTCATTTTTTGATTGTAGTGTGTATGATTGTGTCAGATCAACAGTTACGGCAATAAGCAACAGTCACGCTTATAAAAGCCTATGAGCAGGATCAATAGAAAAATGCATTATCTTCTCTCTGAGTATAGTACTACTTTGCATGAAGTTTTCTGTAGAAAGCATTTTTGTGAGAGACAAAAGAGCACTTAGAAGGGAAAAAATCAATGTGTTTTATATTTCTCCATTCAATGTATGACAAATAATATGTAGAGAATGCAATAACAGATTGAACTTTATCAACCTTAAAGTCATGGACCACACATACCAGTTGTATAAAATGTTCATAAATCCATGATCATAATGAGTTACATTGGTCTCATGGCAGTGGTGCATACTGATGAATCAATATGATCACATATTTTACTGCAATTATTTTACATACCTCTTTTGTTAACAGCTCGCTTTCCTAAATTTTTCATTTTAGTTGTTGTGCTTAAAGCTGTGAAAATGGAAATCGTATTTGACTTTTTTTGCCATTTTCATTTTACTTCTTGTTCAACTGCATGCGTCTGGCACCAGTTTGCTCATGCAATGCTTGAAAGCCCAAACGTCCTTACAGGCCTTCAAGGAGCAGAATCTGATATTGAGAAGTGCTGCTACTTCTTCATAGATATAGTGGGCATTATTAAAATTCAGTGTTTGCAAATCAAGTAGCAAACCAGGGAACTGAACCCCCTGCTCTGAGTGAACCAAACATACGAACCGTACTGTCTCTTCACTAAAGAACAACATTTAAGAGGACATGAAAGAACTGCTTTTGTTGAGAAATCTACAACCATGCGTTAATTATTGACAAATGTGGGAGTGAAGGAATAGTAGGACCTGGTATGGTTCTTCTCCTCTGACAAACACATTTTGAGGGCTGCAGATGGGATCCCTCAGTGTAAGAGAAGATTAAATCCCTGAATGAAACCCTGTACCATGTGTTATGCTGCATTTCTCCCAGGGTCCCTGTGGTGGGTTGACTCTGGCTAGATGTCAGGTGCACACCAAAGCTGCTCTATCGCTCCCCCTCCTAAACAGGAAAGGGAAGAAGAAATATAATGAAAGGCTCGTGAGCTGAGATAAGGACAGGGAGATCACTCAGCAATTACCATCATGAGCAAAACAGACTCGACTTGGGAAAAAAATTAATTTAATTTATTAGCAATCAAATCCAAGTAGGATAATGAGAAATAAAACCAAATCTTAAAAACACCTTCCCCCTACCCCACCCTTCTTCCTGGGCCTAACTTTACTCCTGAGTTCTCTACCTCCTCCTCCTGAGTTGCTCAGGGCAATGGGGAACGGGGTTGCAGTCAGTTCATCACACACATTGTCTCTGCTGCTTCTTCCTCCTCAGGGGGAGGACTCCTCACACTCTTCCCCTGTTCCAGTGTGGGGTCCCACTCATGGGAGACAGTCCTCCATGAACTTCTCCAACAAGAGTCCTTCCCACGGGCTACAGTTCTTCATGAACTGCTCCAGCATGGGTCCCTTCCATGGGGTGCAGTCCTTCAGGAACAGACTGCTCCAGTGTGGCTCCCCCACGGGGTCACAAGTCCTGACAGCAAACCTGCTCCAGCATGGGCTCCTCTTTTCAAAGGTCCACAGGTCCTGCCAGGAACCTGCTCCAGCGTGGGCTTTCCACGGGGTCACAGCCTCCTTCGGGCATCTACGCGCTCTGGTGTGGCATCCTCCACGGGCTACAAGTGGATATCTGCTCCTCTGTTAACCTCCATGGGCTGCAGGTGGATAACCTGCCTCACCATGGTCTTCACCATGAGCTGCAGGGGAATCTCTGCTCTGGTGCCTGGAGCACCTCCTCCCCCTCCTTCTTCCCTGACCTTGGTGTCTGCAGGGTTGTTTCTCTCACATGTTCTCACTCGTCTCTCTGGCTGCAGCTGCGCAGTTGTTTGGGTTTCCCCACCACGACCTTCTTAAATATGTTATCACAGAGGCGCTACCACTGTTGTTGATGGGCTCAGCCTTGGCCAGTGGCAGGTCCGTCTTGGAGCCAGCTGACACTGGCTCTGTCAGACATGGGGAAAGTTTGTGGCATCTTCTCACAGAAGCCACTCCTGTAGCCCCCCGCTACCAAAACCTTGCCATGCAAACCCAATACAGTCCCATAATTTGAAGTGCCAAAAATGAATTACATACCTGAATGCCGTATATCCACAGAACCACCAAATCACAGAACGGCTAAAGTTGGAAGGCACATCTAGAGATCATCTAGTCCAATTCCCCAACTCATAGCATGGTCACCTAAAGCACGTTGCCCAGGACCATGTCCAGCTGGGTCCTGAATATCTCCAAGGGTGGAGATTCTACAACCTCTCTGGGCAGCCTGTTCCAGTGTCTGACCACTCTTACAGTAAAAGTCTTTTTCTTATGTTTAATTTTGCATATTTCAGCTTGTTCCCATCCTTCATCTCCTTTCACTGGTTAGCACTGAGAAAAGTTTAGCTTCATCTCCATCTTCCCCCTCTCCTGTCATGTATTTATACTCTGACTTTATTCAGGAAGCAAATACTGTAATAAAAGCAAGGACTGAAGTGGACTTACTTGTACCCTTTCATTATATCACTTGAAAGAGCTTCTATATTAATACTGCTGATAGATAGAAAACAAGATTGAATAATAACATCCCGAAGCTTTTGTTTTCTGTGCTGCTCTTGTTCACAGAGGTACCTCTCAATTCTTTCCAGCAATATCTGATGAAAACATTTCAAGAGACAGTATCATATTGGAGTAACAGTCAGTTCTTTCACTTGAAGACAGACAATAAGACTTCCCCTCCTTTTGCTAGGCAAACTCCCCTTAATGTCAAAGTAAGTATGTTTGAGAAATGATCAAGTGACAGCTCTAAGAAGTAGACTCTTGCATGAATGTCCATTTAGTGTTTTAAGCAATGTAATTTTTTAATTTCCTTTTTAGTGATTGAATTGACTTCTTAAATCCAGCTCAAAGATGATTCAAGCAGGTCATTGTTGCAAACCCTTCAGAAGATAAGACTAAATGCAGTCGTGTGATCTAGGCTGAAAGCAATAAAATGGTGTGCAATAAAGGAAGTGGTTCATATAAAGAGATCTTAATTCAGCATGAAGGTGAACTGGATAGGCAAAAGTTTCAGAGGGATGAATATGGAAATTGCACTATTCATGTAAATAAATATGACTCTGATACAGTACTAAACAATAATAGTAAAAGACAAATGCTTTATTGGCTTGTAATGAAAGAGAAATATCATATTTTAAACAAAGTTGAGGCAACTGCTCAGCAACTTATTCTGCTAAATTCTTATTTTAAGGAAAGGAAATTTACCTAAGTATGGCTTGGCTCAATTTTTCCCCATGTTTATGGACTGTATTCCATTTAACAGGAGTTTAGTTTCAGAATATGACATCTGGACCCAGGTCCTTATTTGCCTCTTAAAATAACAGGCACAAGCTACAAAAAGTCCAGAAGTAAAAAATAAAATATACTGAAAGGCATGTAAATGGGTATCCATAGAAAAAAACTAAGAAAAATTAAGCATACACAGACTACTGAAAAGTGTACTGAAATAAGATATAAGAATTGTTCTTCCTTGCTTATGAGACATTATAAAGTAGTCAAGAACAAGTGGAAATGGAGATGTGCATGAGTTTAAGATGCAGCATAAGTGACCAAAGTTATATACTTATTCTACATGAAGGCAAATACCAAAAAGGTTTATTCAGACACTGAAAAGTCACAATTGCTTTGTCAAACTTGATACATCAAGAATCATTGCATTCCTAGGGGGATATAAACACATTTTCATAAGAAGTCTTAAGAAAACATTAAAATTAAAATAAGTCTGTTTCTTTGTGTCCAAAATTTGGTTGCAGTGCACTTTCACTTTTGGAGTTTTCTGGAATTTGAAAATATCTCTGGGCTCTGCCCTGAAGGTGACTTTTAAGGATGTAGTGTTTTTGCCATTTCTATGATGTCTGGATTCTTGACAGTTGAAAATGCTGGAACTATTTATAAAATCAGTATTTTGAGTTTATTAAGTCACTTTAACTTTGAATCTATGGATTCTAGCCAGATTATCTAACACCAAGTGGTTCACTGCATGACTTAGAGGCTTCAAATGTCCCAACAGTGCGTCTAGATTTAGATATTTTTGTTGTTTCTCATCTACATTTCTCATGTTGTATACTATGGTATACAATTGGAGTCAAAACTGTTCATGTATTCTACCCCTTAGCCCGAAATATCTAGAACCTCTTGTGAATCCTCAATAGGGACTGTGAATTAATGAAGATTCATGTGAATTCAGTCTACAAAACTGAAAAGCGCTTCACTGACTTTCTTGACTAGATCTCATTTGAGTATAATGGGAGCTTAGCTATCTAGCACACGTGGAGACACCTAAGAAAAAAGTGTGTTAAGCCATGAGCTCAACGCCTTTCACAGAGCATAAAGTCTTTTATGTGAAATTAGAGCAAAGAATGAAAGAAAGTATCATCAGGGAAGGTGACTGATGTATGAGTCCAACTAGTCCAACTAGAAAAACAGGTATAGTGCTGATAGCTATACAGAGGATCAGGTGACCAGAAGATATTTGAGCACAAAGTGTTGAGAGGAGAACAGGGAAGAAAAGAAGTGATGGATGGAAATGTTTGACCTTTCTTTGAGGCCTGAGCCTTTTTGTAGGATTGTTTGTATAGTGATACTAGAACAAAATAGTATCATTAACACTATCACATCATTAATGCTGTTTCAGCTTATGGTAGTCAGCATTTTTGTTAAAAAATATTTTTTTCACACCTTTTCCCCCTATGCATCAAACTGACACTTCCCTCCTTCCATTCTTGCAAATCTGATTTCCCTGTGCCTGGGAGTCTGAGGTTTTCTCAGTGTTTTGGGACAGCAAGGATCCCCCAATATGTCTGCAGCCCAATTCTTCATGGTGGTTGCATTGGATGATCTCTCTTTCTCGTTACAGAAGGAAGCTGCTGAAATATGGTCTGAGCAGCCATACTTCCATTAGTCATAGTAACTCTCCTGTGTAAGGACAGGGCCAGCAGCTGACAGTCAGAGTTGATGACCACAAATGCTCTGTGAAGTGATCAGCCTTCAGGGAAGTAACAAACACCTATCCTTGGCAAGGATAGTCTTTTGGAATACATCAGGATAGATTGAGTTAGGGTTACTTAAAGGCCTCTGAGGCACATACTGAAGCAAACAGCTGTGGTATGTAAGGCATTGCAGCTTCTAGTTGCTCATTCTGCCCCTTTGCTGAAGGTTACTGTCATCATATAAAAAGCTGACAGAAGTGAATCTGCACTCATATTTCAACAGTTGCTGTTCACAGGTTGATTTATGAGGGCAAACTCTACAGCTGAGGTATGGATTGACAACTTGAGTGGCTGAGGTATTGACTGTTGGGATCAGCAACACCTTAAACCATTGCAGCTAAATCCAAGAGTGACTTAACTTCATAAAGCTTAAAGCTATTATTTTGAAATTTATTACACACTATGCTCCTGAAATTGTCTTATGAAACTAGAATAATGTGAAACTAGGCAAGCACACAATGTCAGGTTTCCAAATTAAAAAGATTTCAACTTTTTAAATTCATCATCTTAACATTGTATTACTATAAAACGGTGCTTGTAAGAGAAATTGCAAAAAAGAACAAGAAGAATGAGCAGAGTTCTTGAAAACACGACCTCTGAAGAAAGGATAGGATTTTAGGAAAAAAAAATGACTGGAAGGGATATAAAATAGCACTCTTTGGTATGCAAAAGGTAGTTACAAAGAGGAAAGGAATAATCTGTTCTCTGTGTCAGCCTTGGTTAGAACAAGAAGTAATGGTCTTAAATTAGAGCAAAGGAAATTTAGATTATGTATTAGGAAAAGATTTTCAACCATAAATCATGGAAAAGGACTGTCTAGGGACACTGGAATTATCATTACTGGAAGTTTTTGAGAACAGACTCGGCAGACAACTTTCAAGTCTTTATAAGGTGGAGGTGATCCTGTCCTGGGAATGAATGATAAACTCTTGAAGTTCTTTTTGAGACCTATTTTCTTTGATGCTGGAACATCTAATATGTCACATGAACTTAAGTACAATTTAATTGAAAAAACCCAAACTAGTGGCCAAACAGTGTGAAGAATGAAGGACATACTGGCTTACTGACCAACAGATTATGCTGGGACTAATTTACTACTATGCTGTGAAATGAATGACATATTAATAGCTTTAGCTTATCCAGATGGGGAACACACTGAATGATTCAGAAATGACCAAAGTGCTTTCCCTTCTTCTCTTCTTTTACCTTTAAAGCTATTCTTAACTCTTTTCTGCATTGATTGGATTGTGATGGCTAATGAAAGAAAATGCTCTCTCCACTCCCCTTTGTTCTCAGGTCTGAAGTATCAGCAGTCTGTATAGCTTATGTACAAGGGATTCCACCACTTTGGTTATCTGAGTAATTTTTAAATGGTATGCAACTACTATCTGAACTGCCCAACATGTCTTCTTATGTATATGAGCAATCTAGCATGGAGCTAGGATCTGATCTATCAGTGCTGATACTGCTTAAGCAAATTAAGATTTGGAATTTCTGCTTTCAGTCACAAAACAGACCTAAGAATACTTAAAAAATTCTATTTACATTTTTCAGACAAGCTTTTCTGGAAGAGGGTGGTCATTCGCCACATGAAAATTTACTTTGAAAGAGCTCTTCCTCTGTGGGATTTTGTCAGTTTATAACAACATTGTGTTGTATACCAGATCTGTCTGGTGAAGTCTAAGATACATCTGTGGTCAGCAATAAAGGTTGCCCTTCGCAAGGTATTCCAGGAGAGGGTCTCACTGTGGTGATACTTAACACTGCACATTTCACTATGAGGTTATAAAGATAACTGAAATACCTTTACCATAATTTAGCTCAAATATTTTAAAGGTTAATGGTTTATTAGGATAATGAGCTCCACAAAAGGTCATATCAGGTAAACTCATAAAAGCAAACATCTTGAAATAGAATTATGGAATCACAAAAGCGTTGAGGTCAGAACGAGCCTCTGAAGATCACTTGCTCTAGCGCCTTTGCTCAAAGCAAGGTCAGCTAGAGCAGGTGGCTCAGGACTGTGCCCATTTGGGTTTTGAATATCCCTAAGGGTGGAGGCCCCACAGCCACTCTGGGCAACTATTCCCATACTGTGTGCTCAGACACACTGTAAAGAAGTTTTCTTTTATGATGTCTAAGTGGAATTTTCTGTATTTCAATTTGTGCCCTTTGCCTCTTGTCCTTTCACTGATTAACGCTGAGAAGATTCTGGATCTATCTGCTTTATTCCTCCCATCAGGTACTCATACATATTGATAAGATTCCCCCTGAACGTTCCCTTTTCCAGGCTGAACAATCCCAGCTCTCTCAACCTCTCCTTGCATGCCAGATGCTACAATCCCTTTATCATCTTCATTGCCCTTGCCGGAGCAGCATGTCTATACTGCTCTTGTATCTGGGGAACCCAGCACTAGAAACAACACTCCATGTGTCTCACCAGTGTTGAGTAGAGAAGGATCACCTCCCTTGACCTCCTGGCAATTCTCTGTATAACACAGACCAGGAAGCTGTTGGCCGCCTTTGCTCCAAGGGTGGACTGCTGATTCATCTTGAGCTTGTCCATTAGAACCGCCATGTCCTTTTCTGCAAAGCAGCTTCTGGTCAGCCCCCAGCCTGTACTAGTGCATGGGGTTATTCTTCCTCAAGTGCAGGACTTGTCACTTCCCTTTGTAGGTCTTCATTAGGTTCCTCTCTACCCATTTTTCCTGGCTGGTGACGTCCCTCTGAATGGCAGCACAAACATCTGGTGGGCAGGACTGGACAAACCATGGCAGTACCTCCACAAAGTCTCAGATCTGAGTCCCTGGCAAGCTTCAAACCTCCCTAAGCAGCAGATCAGGTCAGCAGATGGAAGCCTTTGTCCCCCATAGCAGGGAGTCTCCCATTGTTATTGCTCACTGCTTCCTTGGGGGGCTGTTGCAGGGCTCAAGCTCAGCCAGGCTGGTTGCTCCAATAAAAGTGAAAGCTGTCAATTCTCAGGCAGTAGGGAGTCATATTCCACCTGGAGTACCTCTTGCTGTACTATGTCTTTCCTGCTTACTTCCACTGTATTTTCTCTGTTTCAAGAAATATTTTTTTCCCCATCTTGCTATTTAAACAGTACGTTTAAAAAGATAGCACTGGAGAAAAGACGTAAGTGACTAATGATGTTGCACACTGTTGTGGTTTAACCCCAGCTGGCAACTAAGTACCACACAGCCTTTTGCTCGCTCCCCCCCTTGTGGGATGGGGGAGAGAATTGGAAGGGTAAAAGTGAGAAAACTTGTGGCTTGAGATAAGACAGTTTAATAGGTAAAGCAAAAGCTGTGCACACAAGCAAAGCAAA
>VYZW01024237.1:0-11816 GCA_013401315.1 Balaeniceps rex
TTAGCCCCTAAGATGGCTGGCTTAACTAGACAGTCCACCAAGGCGTAGGTTTCTGACCTGAGTGGCAATATCGAACGTAAAAAGCCAATCCAAAATATCTGATACTAAAAGAAGCATTTTTTGTTCCAGCCACTTTAAAGGTGGATAATTGAATCATGGTGGATCAATTCTTTCTCATACGTCCCTAGCAGGAACATATATGAATACCTATATTCACTTAGGACATTCAGCAGCTCTGACACACATATGCGATTGACTTGTTTAATGGGTCCTTTGTCAAGCATCTGCACTAAGCCTCTTTTACTTTGGATTGTAAAACCCCAATAAAATGTCTACAGCATTTTTCTGTATTTTGTAAGTATGTATTGCAAAGCTCTGCTAAAAACAGTAAAAATGTCTCTCCATGGAGTACACTGATTATTATGGACAATATTAAGAAAGGGTTTACCACCAGGTTTAAATGAGCAACTGATTGACAGTGGAATATGTTGGATTGTTCTGAAAGCATAATTAGAGAAAGCTCACTCTCATAGCAATTAGTGTTATTTTTAAACCTGCCAAATATAGATCAGAAGTCAAATTAAAATATCTTTAAAAGCTTGTGATCATTCATGCAAGTCTGAAATGTATTTGGGAATTCTTAGTCAGGACATCTTAAATATCATTGCTATGGGACTTTAAAATCACAGTACTGATGAAATGTCACTTCAGGAAACACTTGAGTGACATTTAGTATTTAATGTTTCCCTGGACTTCTCTGCAAAGATCAGAGAAGAAACAGTTTTAGATTCTGAATCAATGTTATCACACCCAAAATGATACAACACAAAACAGAGAATATTATCCCAATGGCCTACAGGTGAAGTACATTTCCGTAAGAGAACTTTTTGCACATCTCCTGGTGTGCATGTATTAAAAGGGTTACAGAGTTCTCCCTGCTTGCTAAGGATTTATTTTTGAGATGTCCACAAACACATCAGGTTTACCCCAGAAGGGAAATCTGGTATTTTAGAAATACATATACACTAGAAGACGCATGATTTCAAAGTGAAACTTAAGGAAATCAAGGCTTTCTTGCTGAAGACAAAACACAGGATAAAAAAAACCCAACAAACACAGAAAAAACCCCCATGAAATAAACTAGCATTGGTATGCTTTTTAATATTTTTGAAGATTTCTGGTCCTTTTGAATAAAATGTAAGGCAAAATGGCTGCTCTGAAGAAAAAATATGTACTATGCAGATCAAAGTTAGGGCTGGTGTAACAGGTTCACTACCTGACAAGAGATGCAAGCTGCAAATATGAATACAGAAGCTAAGGAGATGTGTGTAAGATCTCTTTGGAGCAGGCTGTCTGCAGATTTAAGGTTCACTGAGAAATGAAGTACCTGAGTTTCATTGCTGTCTCTAATTTGTGAGGTTCATGTATTAGACAGTGTGTCCCATTCTTGGGACACACGTGCCACTCTTGAGATGTGTATCCTGATCACAGCCCTCACAAACAGCAAGAAGTATTCTGTTATTACTCTGTACATGTATTGTTTGCCTTTGAAAGGCAACTTGGATGGAGAGGTAGGGAGGCAGCTGTGTTGGAGTTTTTTACAGGAGAAGTAGGGTGAGAGATGCCTAACAAAGAGTCACCTAGTTACCCTGAAAAGCTCAACATCTGCAAGATTACTGCAAAAAAATCCTATATTCACTAATACTTGTCCAGCTACATGTAGTAAATCTGCTCTGGCAAGTATTCACAATCCCTTTTGTTTGCTTTCTGTGAATATTCAGGAGAATAATGTTTGATGAAAAAGATAGTGTTCCAAAACCTTGTGCAAATATGTATTTATGCCAGAAGTATTTGCATGGGATCTTGAAAGCTGAGATTTTTCACATAACAATAGAGTTAACCCCTATGTTTCCAAATCCTGCAGAAAATGGAAAGAAACTCTTCCACCATACTGTTTAGCTGTACTNCATTTTCTGCAGGATTTGGACACACGTGCCACTCTTGAGATGTGTATCCTGATCACAGCCCTCACAAACAGCAAGAAGTATTCTGTTATTACTCTGTACATGTATTGTTTGCCTTTGAAAGGCAACTTGGATGGAGAGGTAGGGAGGCAGCTGTGTTGGAGTTTTTTACAGGAGAAGTAGGGTGAGAGATGCCTAACAAAGAGTCACCTAGTTACCCTGAAAAGCTCAACATCTGCAAGATTACTGCAAAAAAATCCTATATTCACTAATACTTGTCCAGCTACATGTAGTAAATCTGCTCTGGCAAGTATTCACAATCCCTTTTGTTTGCTTTCTGTGAATATTCAGGAGAATAATGTTTGATGAAAAAGATAGTGTTCCAAAACCTTGTGCAAATATGTATTTATGCCAGAAGTATTTGCATGGGATCTTGAAAGCTGAGATTTTTCACATAACAATAGAGTTAACCCCTATGTTTCCAAATCCTGCAGAAAATGGAAAGAAACTCTTCCACCATACTGTTTAGCTGTACTTTCCTCCTTAGTTTAGTACATCATTTTAATGATCCTAAAAACAGTGACTTCAGCAAGACTACTTACAATGGCAGAATTATCTATAAAGACGTAAGTTTCAAGAAGGGACAACCTATTGACTAGAGGCAAGATTGTGATCTGGGTTCATTTAACTGCTTCTACAGCACTGAGTCATATTTAGGACTCAATTCAGTTATCCAGACATAGGTGTCTAGTGATGTTGAGATGACCTGCAGTATCCCACCTGGGCTCCAGCTGCTACCTTGCTTGTCTCCTGTAATTTCTGCATCTCACCATCCAGCCCCAGGAAGATGTGTCAGACATCCTGGGGCACTGTAAATCCCACTAAGTGCCCATGGTTAAGACACTGAATTGCACCCTCATTTTAGGCCTGAGTTTCTTAGCAGTAATAAGGAGATAATCTTCCTTTCCTAGGGAGGAATATCATGATGATGAAAACCATCACAGACTGTTTAGTGCTTGCATATTACCGTGATGACACGTAAGAAACTACAGGTAAAGTTCTAATGGCAGGGATCTTTGTTCATTGATAAAATGTTTCCAAAGAAAATTAGCTAACAACTATAAAACCACCAGTGTTTAAAACTCCGTCACATTGTATACTGCTAATATACATGAAAATATCTTCAATAGAAGTGTGTTTGTGCAGGAGTTTACAAGTTGTTTGGGAATACCATATTTTCAATGATTTTATGAATAACTAGTGAGAGATGTTTTCTTTGAGATTTTAAATTTTATAGTCACATGATGAGATTCATTACTGAAATGATTGTCCTTTAATATTTCCTGTTGTTGACAGTATGATATTCTCCATTAACTGTGTTTTTATTGAACCAAATCCAGACAGAAGCATAGGGAATAAAGCAGGTTTTTTATAAATCTAAAAATAAGTGTATTTTTAATAGGAAATGGATTTTAAATGAATGTTATTTATGGATTGTTTTTATTACAGTGATACATGCAATAAAAATTATACTACATTCCAGAATTCATAATTTATATAGATTACAGAAATATCTTTTCATAACTCTTAATCTGAAGGATTATGCATGACCAGCTATACAGATACTTATCTGCCCTCTAGAGATAAACAGACGGATTGGAAAAAGTAGCACCTGTGACTGATGTACTAAGTTTGATTTAACAGGACAGCACAGTCACATGTGTATGTGCACACAGTATACAGAAAACCCCACATGCATGAGGGTTCCTCGTACAGACAAAAATGACCAAAGTTACATGCCAATGTAATAAACTTATAGGTAACAAAGCAGGTTAGCAAAGTGTTAGAAATCAATGACTGGTAAAACCTCTTCATGTATGTCACCCAGTCTCAGCCAATTTCTGTCCATACCGCCTTAAAAATATCAGTCCTAGAAAATAAGTATGCCAATAAAGTAGGAAGGAAAGGACTCATGTTAAAAATCTATGCCAAAGGAGGACAATGTTTCATAGCCTTCCCTTTCTATGTGTGTTATCCACACATAACTGCTGCAAATTGAAATCTTCTGTACCAATAATTTAAGGGCTACACACATGACATTCAGCAATTCCACTGGGGAATAATAAGTGAAGTAATTTCACTGTTTAGAAATTCCAGAAAATCACAAGTAAAATTTAATCTCACTTTATTGGCAATTTTATTCAACAGAGTTATCAACAAATTTTTTTGACAGTTAGAAATACTGAGAAATGACAACACTGTCTGAAATTTGAGGAAATACATATAAAGAAGAGATCAAAGTCTGACACACAGGCATTACTACCTGACTGATATTCTTAGACACTTACCATTAGATTTCCCCCCAGCCCGTGCCTCCCAAATGGTTGAGGTTGGAAGGGACCTCTGGAGGTCACTCAGTCCAACCACCCTGCTTAAGCAGGGCCATCTAGAGCAGGTTGCCCAGGACCATGTCCAGATGGCTTTTGAATATCTCCAAGGATGGAGACTCCACAACCTCCCTGGGCAACTTCTGCCAGTGCTCAGTCGCCCTCATGCTGAAAAAGTGTTTCCTGTTGTTCAGAGGAAACATCCTGTATTTCAGTTTGTGCCCATTCCCTCTGGTTCTGTCACTGGGCACCACTGAAAAGAGCCTGTCACTGTCTTCTTTGCACCCTCTCTTCAGGTATTTCTATAAACTGATTAGACCCTCCCTGAATCTTCTCTTCTACAGGCTGAACAGGCTATTTGTATACAAGAACAAAAATAATTTTATTTAATTCTTTCATTCACAATCATTCCTAAAGATGTTTGCATAAATCTGTTAGTGAAATTTTAATCACTAACAGGGACTTTGTATAACATGATCTGCATTTCTCATTTCAACATTGAGTTTTAAACTAGACCTAAGTTAAAATGTTACCACTGAGAAGGATTCATTTTATAAAGGTAATAAACCAAAAAATATGTCTCTCACCTACAAGTAGAAAACAAAACAAAAAAATTGAGTCATGCTTATAACCAATCATTACTAAAATACTAAGAGAGCAGGAGAAAAGGCGTGTATATTATAACACAGATCAAGGCAACATTAAAAAAAAAAAGTGGTCAGAATGAAGGAACAGGCATACTGGGCTAAATTTTACAATGGCATCCTGAGGCAGAGAACTGAGAAACCAAATAACATAAAAAGACAGGGAGTGATATGAGTTGTTCCTGAAAAACTCTTTAAGAAGGAGGCAGAAATGGGGAGCTTTCAAAATGGAATAAAAGCACAAAAGAACAAAAAAAAGAGGAAATGGAGGAAGAAAGCAAAGTGTACAGAAGGGAAAAGTAACACTCTCTTAATGGAGGTTCCATCTTGGCATAGTCTGTGAAAAGCAACAGTGAACCATATACGACACTGCAATACAAGCTATTGCCAATGTAGTAAAATTATTAATAGCTAAGGCATACAACTAGGAATCAAGACATACTGTTTCCATTTCTGTTTTTCAGACACTCGATGCATGATTTTGACCAAGAGATTTGTATTAGTGCATCAGTAATATTTCAATTAGTACCAGCCCTTTTGCATAATTTGCAATATATATTACTAATTTTACAAATTAATATTAAGCTGAAATGTAAGTACCTACAACAAAGTTATCTAGAAGTCTGAGCCAGGCTCTTCACAGCAGTGAATGGCAGGAAGACAAGAGACAATGGACACAAACTGGGAAAAGAGAGGTTTTGATTTGATATGAAGAAAATCTTATTCACCAGGAAGACAGTCAGGCACTGGAATATGTTGGCCAGAGAAGCTGCCAATATCCAGCCTTTGAGGTTTTCAAGACCCAGCAGGATAAACCCTTAGCAACCTACTCTGATCTCACAGCTCACTCCACCACTTTCAGCACGTAATTGGACCAAAGACGTCCCAGAGTCTCTTCCAGCCTGAATTATGCTCTAATCCTATGATTCTACCTAAAATAGAGGTGCAATTTTACATCTGAGCATTTTGAGCTGACTAAAAGCCTTATGACTGCATTAGTGCAGTGCTGAGCTAAATGTAATACATCCTTTCTCTCAAAAAGGTTTATGATGTTAGACTTGTTGCCACCCTAATGCAATAAGCTTGGATTTGGTCAGGTTTTTGTATGAGAAAGTCAGGCTTATGTTTCTTAGAATATCACCTAGACAAGCCCCTTATACCTCAATTCTGTACCCATAATATGGGGTATTTCATAAGGGTACTGTGAGGATATAGTCTTTATTATATGTAAGATAATAAATTTCTGTATTTAGGAAAAGCTTATAAAAATAAATTAAATTAAACAACTCATATTTCTGTTTTATCAAGTAATTACATGCCTTATCTGAGAAAAAGCAGGAAACTCCATCCAGTTGGGAAGGATAAGTCTATCTGGGAAAACGGGCAGCTAGATGTGACTGTCCTTTGATTTTGGAAGTTAGTATTTTGAAAGAAAATCATTATCATCCTAACTAGCATAAAGCATCAGAGAAGGTGCTGGTAATTTATATGAGCCCAAAGATGCCCACAGCAGAGAATAGCTTTAAGCTGTTACATTTCTCTTTTACTTGTCAAGTCACCTTTTTGTGGTCTCAGGCATATAATACTGGGGAAAGTTCAAGGTGTGGCAGGATGAAAAAGATGCTCTTGGGATCTCTTGCTTCCCCTCTGAATTGAGTTCCGTCCAAAATGTATTAGTTTTCCTCAGAGTTTGCTCTCAGAAATGCTGACTACCAGCAAGCGAGAGGAGTCCACCTGACAGTCCAAGCCAACTGGCATCCCATGGAGGAAGCCACAGCTGCATGCCCGCTGAAGGGTATATTGCCAGGCGCAGAGGGAATGTTTGTGCTCCATTCCCACCAGAGGCCAGTGGTGGGGTCTACACTGCACTTGACACGCAAGTGTGAGAATATGTTTAAACTAAGCAAGTTTTCCATGCTTGTGTCTTGGGGCCAACCTGCAGAGAGTCTCCCTAGCCAGGCTAGTAGCAAGTACGGAGTATTTACCTGAGTGCAAAATACTCCAGTCTGCCCAGCTTTTAATATTCTTCCACATTTCTCTTCCCTGTAGGAATAGAGATCTGAAGAACTTCTCTTTAATTTTAGCCATCCAGAAGCTAGGCATGTTAGAAAAAGAGGAGCTTCCCTCTGAAAGCACTTTTATTTCCAGAGATAACAGATAGAGCCTTGATACCTATCTTACAGGTGGGAAACAGGAAGTGACCTGAATCTCACACAAAGTACCTGCCCATAATGGTCTGCAAAGATTGTGGCAAAACTAGGAACTGAATGTAGATCATGTCGACTCTTATGCAGTACTTCAATCACAAGTCTATGTTTTGTTGATGACACACAATTCAGGAAAAAACCCTGTTTCTATCATCATTAACCTGTCTTTTAGGAAATCTGGCAATGATAGACCAGTCTCTCCCCAAAATGTGAGGTGGAGTTGGCTAGTTGGTGCCTAGTGACTTCTCAGATCATTATTCTTAAAGAAATAAAATCATAATATACATTTTTAAAAATCTGTAAGATAATAAGATCTATCTAAAAGGTATATGCAAAAGAAGCACTGCAGATCACTGTCTCAGACTTTGCACAAAACATATTGATCTATAGATTTCTCTCTCATAATAGCCACTTTGTTTATTACTTCAGTTTTCTTTCTGCTACAGTGGTTCTTATAATAAGCTCCCCTAGTGATTTTTGAAACATGGAAAAAACCTAACCTTATTTTGTCCAGCTGTTCAGACAAATTAACAATGCCAGCTCTGATTTTAGTTAATATAGAAGCTAAGGCTGAACTGCATGTTCAGAAATCATTTGTATGTAAGAAGCTGTGCTCCTTATCCCATGTCAGCTTAGGGGGAAAGACAGAGGTAAACAAAGATGGCATCCTGTGGCCTTGAATCAACTTTCTTTACCAAGGTCTGCTCACCATTATTTATTTATTTATTTTATTTTCCCTGCTCATTATGGAGGCTTTGTGTTAAGCTCTACAGCTGCAGGGGATATGCAGACACCAACTTGATCAGGAAATTCTGTAGCTGAGAGGCTTTATATTTGGCTTATAAGCAGGGTTGTGGCACTAAGGGACTTGATTTGCCCTGCTCAGATATTCTGTACAATTTTCAACAGCTAATGCTTTACCAATTAATGCAAAAAGCAGAGAAACTGAAGAAAAAAAAAATATTTAGGCACCTAGGCTGTCACCCATAGGAAAAACTAATCACCCTTCAGAGTGAAGTGGGAAAAGTGGTGGTGGAAATAAAGCTACCCTTGCTAGGAAGAGGTCAAAGGAGCACTGCTTCAGTCCTAGTTGAAGCATCTGCTCCAAGAGAAATATGAAGAATTGAGGGGAAAGGCAAGGAGGGAAGGTTAACTTTGGAGGCCACTGGAGGAAGGACAGTCCATATATAATAGAATCATAGAATCATAGAATATATCCTGTGAAGCAGATCCATTTTCAGTCAGGGTTTAATAATTCAGTCTGCAAACACAGGGCTCTCAAGTCCAAGCCCTGTAGTGCACATCAGGGCCACAGACAGCAGTGGATGGTTTCAGCCTCTGCAGAGCCAGGGAGCAGGAAACCAACCCACCATGAAGTCTTTTACTTTCAGGACTCTTGGGCTTCCCTGCATGGAAGGAAATAGGGGTTTGACAGCAGAGCTCATGAGCTGTGCTATTTCTCCCCGATGCTTCACTTCCTCTCCACACACCCTTTTCCAACACAAAGGATCACAACCCTGCTCCAACCATGCAAGGTGATTCTGCTGCATGGCCCCTGTTTGCTCTTAGTCTTAGCCTGCATGTTAAGGTGAGCGTTTCACCACCAATTCGCCTCATAGTTTGCAACAGAAAGAGAACCTCTTGTTGGAAGAGCTGCTCTGTAAAAGGTGGCTGCCTATTATTTATTCTAAACATGAATAGTTCAGGCTGATTTGTCCTGTATTCAAAAATATGCTAAAATATAAAACTCACCCCTGCAGGACTAGACCACAGAAATGAGAGACAAGGCTACAGGGATACAGCATCAGAAGGACTTAGACACTAAAAAGATGTACAACAGCTGTATTTTAATGCCCATTACTGGAAACAAATATTTTTGAGTATACCTTCTGTGTGTTCTCCTCTAGAAATAACTGGATGCTGACACTTTAAGTTATTCCAAAGGAGGAGCTCTGTTTTATGGCTTTTTTTGTTATGTATATAAAACCATAAGGAATTCCTTACTGGGTGAGACCAACGACCCATCCCACAGTCTGCCTCTAATAACGCCAATAGAAAATATTATTTGCCAAGAACACATGCGTGGGGTGGTCATTTTCCATACTATGTGCCCCAAGAACTAAAGGATGCCTTGAATCTTCAGTACTCTTCCACTTTAAGCAAGCCTTGCAGGAGGGTAGATCCTATCCCTTGCTCACCCCTAGACTTGGGGAGCTCTTTCACAGCCTCCACCCTGAAAGCCTCCCCAGTAGTCTGCATCCGGTGTTTCTGGTGGGTGCTATAGTATCTAGCTCATCCACATCTAACTCATGCCATGGGGACTTTCTTGTAAGCTTACACTCCACTCCATTTTCAGACACAGAGTAGTAGGATGTCTTACAGTCAGCAGAGAGTGAGGATCTCCAGTGAGTCAGCGTAACTTTGAGCTGATTCCTGTGATCCACCAGGGACTTCTGCTGGAAGATGCTTCATGGCACAGAAGTGTTCACAGAGTGTTTCCTGGGTCCCTCTGCACACGCACATCAATTGCACCACATTACAGCTCCTTTGCCCAGGCATCCCTAAGGAATGGCACTGCTGACTTTCTGCCATCCTGAAAAGTGAGCCCTAGGCCTATATCCGCAAGCTTTTTATTCCATAAAAGAACCTCTCCTCCAAACTGCAATAACCTTTAATGTGGAATTTTATCAAAAGTGTTTGAAAATCCAAAGAAATTGTGTCCACTGGATCCCTTTTATCCATGTGCTGGTTTGACTTCTTCCCAAATTCTGACAGGTTGATAGAGCAGGATTTCCTTTCACAGAGGCCTGCTGACTCTTTCCCAAAATACTGTGATTTATTCAAATGCTTAGCAATTTTAATACAGCCTCTACCATCTTGACAGGGGTGGAAGTCAGACTAAATAATCTGTAGTTTCATGATCTCCTTTAGAACCTTTTCTGTAGATATGCTAGTCTTCTGGCGCTGGGGGGATTTGCAGGGTTGGGTTTCAGACATCAGCCAGCAGTTCTGCAATTTCACATCTGGGTTGCTTCAGAACTCAAAGGTCAATCATATCTTCTCTTGGTGCCCTATTGACTATTAGATTTATTTAGTACAATACTTCCTGTGTATTTATTTTGGGTTCTTCTAGGTCCTCTGATCTATTTGCTACAAAGAATTTACAAGGTGTGGGAAACTCCCCAGCATCTTGTACATGTAGTAAAAATGAAAGCAATATTTCACTGAACTTCTCCACTACGGTCTTATCATTCATGAGTTCCTCTTTTACACCTCTTGTCATCAAACACTCCCACCAATTCCCTAGCTGGCTGATTTTGACGTATTTTAATAACTTTTCATTATCAGTTTGAGCATCCTTTGCAAGATGCTCTTCAAATTCTTTTTTAGCTCCTTTAATTTCCTGCTTCTATTCAACCTGCTATGTATTATGGATTTTTCTGTTCTTCTTATTTGAGAAAGCTTTCCAATTTCTAAGTGCCAGAATCTTCCCTATGATAGCCTCTTCAACTTTTTTATTGAGAAATGCAGGGTTTCTATCTGGACAGTTTTGCTTTCTTATTTTTTGTTTAGTTTTACCTAGCTTCTAATACAGTATTTTTAAACTCCAATTTTCGTCCTTTTTGGATTTATCCCTTCAGTTTTTTGCTTTGCTTTGTTTTTACTAACTTCCTCATTTTTACTTATTTCTCTTTCTTACAATTGCATATCTGCATGCTGGATTTGTTTCACCTACTCTTTCCCACTAAAATGGTAAACCTAGTTGAACTGTATCTGATATTATAGAGTTACTTTACTAGTAAAACCACTTGGAATAGACCTAGTGCAAGGTCAAGTCCAAATCCAGAATGTCTTCAAAATTTTGTTCTCCTTCTACACACAGTTAAGTTGGCACTGCAGGTGTTCCAATTTTCCTTCCTTATTTCTTGATAACATGCTTTTTATCTCCCTACTGGCCTTTTCACAGGCTCACCGAAAACTAGCCATGTCTGCTTTATAAGCTGCACCAGTCTTTGCCCCCACTGGCTTTCCCCTGCTTTTAGCAGCCTACCTCCGTTATGACTAGGGTGCAGCTGTCCTTCCTGTATAAGGTGCTGCTGTCCCAAGAGATTTCTCAGTTCTTAACACATCTATATCTCTACACCATTGTCCTGGTTTTGACTGGGATAGAGTTAATTTTCTTCCTAGTAGCTGGCATAGTGCTGTGTTTGGGATTTAGTATGAGAATAATGCTGATAACACACTGGTGTTTTAGTTGTTGCTAAGTAGCGCTTACTCTAGTCAAGGACTTTTCAGCTTCTCATGCTCTACTAAGGAGGCTGGAGATGCACAAGAAGCTGGGAGGGGGCACAGCCAGGACAGCTGACCCAAACTGACCAAAGGGGTATTCCATACCATATGATGTCATACTCAGTATGTAAACTGGGGGAGTTGGCCGGAGAGCAGCAGTCGGGGTTCAGGGACTGGCTGGGCATTGGTTGGAGGGTGGTGAGCAATTGCATTGTGCACCACTTGTTTTGTATATTCTTTTATCGTTGTTATTATTATTATTATTTTCTCTTCCTCTGCTGTCTTATTAAACTGCCTTTATCTCAACCCACAGGTTTTATTTTT
>VYZW01024238.1:4775-35444 GCA_013401315.1 Balaeniceps rex
GAACCACAGCTGCTGCAGCATCAGGTCCCTGAAACAGTCTTTCTCCTTAATAAGCTTTTGTCACGTGTACTGTGTAAGTATGTAGTAGCAGTGGGTTTCTGGCTTTTGACTGGGCCATGACGTTTTGATGATGCACATAGATACTTAGACTTAAACACATCCGAAATATGTTTGTTATTTTGGCAGTTTGTCTTGTTAATTATTTGTATTACTCTAAAGAACTTTTCTCCAAGTAGATCAGTTCTTTGTCTTTTGGTGTTGCCTGGTTTAGATGAAGATGCATGCAAAACAAAACACTTTTTCAAACATTCATTCAATACTTTTTGAAATAGTTCTTCATACAAAATACTTCTTCATATATTTCAATGCAATTGCTGTAATTCTTAGCTGTTTATAGCCTGTAGTTCCTGTGCTAGAATATTGACTGGTAAGTAGTGGTAGTTTTTGTAGTATTAGTAGTAACAGATTAGGTTTTTTTGTGTCTGCTTGACTTGATCTGTAAAAAAGAAAAAAATTGAAAAGTTGAAGTCTTTTTTTATGTATTGCATTTATAGTGGTTAGATCTGCACCTGAACCAGGAAATCCCTACTTCACTGCTTATTTTATCCAGAGCCATGTATCTTCCAGATACCCTTTCTCCAGCTGATCAACTCAAAACAACACTTCAGACACTACCAGAGAGTGTTGTAAGTATTGATGTACATAGTCTGTAACCAGCTTTCAGTATCATCCTGAAAATCTGTTCAGAGAAGTAGATGTTCTTCTTGGTTCCTTTCTTTTCCTTGAAAAGCTAAACCATGGATAGGTTTATTTGAGTGACCTTCAAACACAGAAGTTGGCTTATATGTGGAGGGGTCTGAGAATAAAGGAAATAAAAGGCAGTATTTCATTGCATGACGGTAGACAGTAATAGAATAAGAAGATTTAGAATATACTTTTTACTTATATTAAAAAAACTATCTACACTCTGGGCAATATAAAGATATTAATACATTAAAATGTTGATGTTGAGAAGTAAATTATCTGAGTAGATTATTGGTAGTCTTGAGAGAAAGAGAATGAAGAATATGTATGATTTCAGGGTGAAAAGTTCTCATTTTCAAAGAAAGAGAATCATCTTTTTCTGAGAAATGCAAAAAAAGGGTAACTTTTGGGGGTTTTAACTATATTCATTAGCATACCTGTACTACCTGTCTCAATAAGGATATATAAATTTCTTACGTTATGTAGACATATGTGTATATATATACACATATAGATTTTAATAGACTTCTTATATTATTTTTAGGCCAAAGAGGCTCAAGTCAAAGTGGCAGAAGTCGAAGGTGAAAAAGTAGATAACAAAGCACGGCTGGAAGCAACACTTCAGGAAGAGGAAGCCATCAGAAAAGAGAATGAAGAAAAAGAGATGGTAAGATTGTCTGAAGCTGCAGAGAAAGCCAAAGAAACCCTTCAAGTTGCAGCCATGGTAAGTTCTGCTCTCAACTATTGAGAAATAAATGTCAGCGATGTAAAAACTAGCATATTATGAGTTATTGCCTCTGCTCTGGGTGTTAACTGCAACAAACTAGACTTTAAATCCACATATGGAAGATGTGGGAGAATAGTAAAACAGGTTGCAACACAGAAGGGTTCACTGTGAAACATAAAAGATTGTCTCAGTCTTAATATATCTTTTGATTTCTCTTCCCTCTTAATTAGAGTAGTAGGAGACGCCTTTTATTTCTCTAGCAAAGGTGGTGGGTTTGTTTGGTTTTTTTATTTCCCCCACCCCGTACTTTACATATTCTTATCTTTTGTCTCTATTTGTCATTAACCTGTTAATGTTATTGTATAATACTTGGCTATAAAAGCTGCTGGCCTGCTTTACTGGTGAATTAAGCCTCAGGAGCTCACAGGCATAGTTCATTAAGTGCAAGTGGGTATTTTAATGTGAAACCAGTCAATATGTTGCAGTTTTTTAACATTGTCTTCTCATAAAAATGTCTGCATCTGCTTTGGCAACCGTTTCTATTTTGAGAAGTCGTTCTTCACTGATGCTAATACAGATAATGTTATCTTTGTTTTAATTAAAACTTCATGGGTCTTTCAAATTTAGAAAGAGGTGGAATCAGCAGTAGATCTTGAAGCAGCTGCTCTGCAAGTTAAAAAAAGTCAGATGGCTACGGATACTGAACAAGAACTGGCAAGGGCAGATATGGCGATCCACTCGGAGACACTGAAAGATACAGCACCAGTACTGGAAGGCATTAAGGTAATCTGGATAACTGTATGTTTTTATACTTTTTTAATGTAAAGATTCAAAACATCCATGTAAGAGCCATGATAAGTTGCCTGGCTGTCCTTCAGTTTTAATCCTCTCACCATGTTCTGTCAGTTAAAACCAGCTAATTAGTAGATTGCAAATTCTTAACCACCAATGCAGAAGTTGAAGTCAGCACAAAAGGTCTCTGAGTATCTCCTTTATCTATCTGTGTTACTGAAACTAATATACCTATTTTTGTGGGCATTTGCACTGACTGTAGACGTAATGGATCTGTGCATGTTTAATCTGTGTATAGTTAACACATGAGGAGGGAGAGGGCAAGAGTAGGTAAAGATGAGTGTTGAAGTCTTTTGAAGGCTGTAGCTAAGACCAAAGAATTAAATAAGGAACTAGGTTTGGACTAGACTGTACTAGATTTGTATTGACTTTCTCTTCTAAAATGATATGGGCAGTGTATGTACGCCATAAAAACTTTTTAGTGTACTCTTTCACTATTTCATTAGTACGATGTTAAACATAATTTATACCACCATTAAAGTAACAGGTTAATTTCTGGTATTAGCATGCTTTGTTACAGTCAGAGCGTGCTGTTTTTAATCATTTGCTACATGGCTGGCCTGTAGCTCCCCACATTCTCCTCCTTGCCCTTATTGAAGATAGGAGTGACGTCTGCTTTCTTCCAGTCCTCAGGAATCTTCCCTGATTACCACGTCCTTTCAAAGATAATGGAGAGTGGCCTCTCAATGGCATCAAACAACTCCCTCAGCATTTGTGGTTGTGCCCATTAAGTCTCACGGACTTGTGTGTGTTCAGTTTGTTTAAATGTTCTCTAACCTGATCCTCCTCCACTGATGATCTTCCTTGCTGAAGATCTTCCTTGCTCCAGACCTCCGCATTGGTCTCAAAGACGTGGGATTCCTGAAGGCCAGTCTTATCAGTAAAGACTGAGGAAGGCATTGACTACCTCTGCCTTTTCCACATCCTTTTGCACCAGGTTCCTTGTCCCATTCAGCAGCAGGCCCAGGTTTTCTCTTGTAATCGTTTTGCTCCCACTGTACTTGTAAAGGAGTCCAGGAAGGCTGGACATTCTTCAAGAAGAAAATCTTAAAGGTGCAGGAGCTGGTCGTCCCCATGTGCTGAAAGACGAGCCGGCAGGGAAGAAGACTGGCCTGGCTGAACAGAGAGCTTTGGCTGGAACTCAGGAAAAAAAGGAGAGTTTATGATTCTTTGGAAGAAGGATCAGGCAACTCAGGAGGACTACAGGGATGTTGTGAGGTTATGCAGGGAGAAAATTAGAAGGGCCAAAGCCCGACTAGAACTTAACCTGGCTACTGCTGTAAAAGACAATAAAAATGTTTCTATAAATACATTAGCCACAAACGGAGAGCTAAGGAGAATCTCCATCCTTTCTTGGATTCAGGAGGGAAACACAGCGACAAAGGATGAGGAAAAGGCTGAGGTAATTAATGCCCCCTTTGCCTTAGTCTTTAAGAGTAAGACCAGTTGTTGTCCAGGTACCCAGCCCCCTGAGCTGGAAGAGAGGGACAGGGAGCAGAATGAAGCCTCCATAATCCAAGGGGAAATGGTTACTGACCTGCTACACCACTTGGACACACACAGGTCTATGGGGCTGGATGGGATCCACCCAAGGGTACTGAGGGAGCTGGCGGAAGTGCTCACCAAGCCACTTTCCATCATTTGTCAGCAGTCCTGGCTAACCAGGGAGGTCCCGATCAACTGGAGGTTAGCAAATGTGATGCCCGTCTACAAGAAGGAGCAGAAGGAGGATCTGGGGAACTCCAGGCCTGTCAGTCTGACCTCAGTGCCAGGGAAGGTTATGGAGCAGATCATCCTGAGTGCCATCACGTGGCACGTACAGGACAACCAGGTGATCAGGCCCAGTCAGCATGGGTTTATGAAAGGCAGGTCCTGCTTGCCTAACCTGATCTCCTTCTATGACAAGGTGACCTGCTTAGTGGATGAGGGAAAGGCTGTGGATGTTGTCTACCTAGACTGTAGCAAAGCCTTTGACACCATTTCCCACAGCATTCTCCTGGAGAAACTGGCTGCTCATGGCGAGGATGGGTGTACTCTTCGCTGGGTAAAAAACTGGCTGGATGGCTGGGCCCAGAAAGTTGTGGTGAATGGAGTTAAATCCAGCTGGTGGCTGGTCACAAGTGGTGTGTCCCAGGGCCCAGTGTTGGGGCCAGTTCTGTTTAATATCTTTATCAATGATCTGGATGAGGGTATCGAGTGCACCCTCAGTAAGTTTGCAGATGACACCAAGTTGGGTGGGAGTGTTGATCTGTTTGAGGGTAGGAGGGCTCTGCAAAGGGATCTGGACAGGCTGGATCGATAGGCTGAGGCCAATTGTATGAGGTTCAACAAGGCCAAGTGCCGGCTCCTGCACTTGGGCCACAACAACCCCATGTAATGCTACAGGCTTGGGGAAGAGTGGCTGGAAAGCTGCCTGGTGGAAAAAGACCTGGGGGTGTTGGTTGACAGCCGGCTAAATATGAGCCGGCAGTGTGCCCAGATGGCCACGAAGGCCAACAGCATCTTGGCTTGTATCAAAAACAGTGTGGCCAGCAGGACCAGGGAAGTGACCACCCTGTACTCGGCACTGGTGAGGCAGCACCTTGAATACTGTGTTCAGTTTTGAGCCCCTCATGACAAGAAAGACATTGAGGTGCTGGAGCGTGTCCAGAGAAGGGCAATGAAGCTGGTGAAGGGTCTGGAGAATGAGTCTTATGAGGAGTGGCTGAGGGACCTGGGGTTGTTTAGCCTGGAGAAGAGGAGGCTGAGGGGAGGCCTTATAGCTCCCTACAGCTACCTGAAAGGAGGTTGTAGCGAGGTGAGTGTTGGTCTCTTCTCCCAAGTAACAAGTGATAGGACAAGAGGAAATGGCCTCAAGTTGCAC
Organism: Balaeniceps rex; assembly: GCA_013401315.1. Classification (NCBI taxonomy): domain Eukaryota; kingdom Metazoa; phylum Chordata; class Aves; order Pelecaniformes; family Balaenicipitidae; genus Balaeniceps; species Balaeniceps rex. The sequence goes on from VYZW01024238.1 coordinate 9,962, forward strand.
CAGGGGAGATCTAGATTAGATATTAGGAAAAATTTCTTCCCTGAAATGTTTGTCAAGCGTTGGCACAGGCTGCCCAGGGAAGTGGTTGAGTCCCCATCCCTGGAGGTATTTAAAAGATGTGTAGATGTGGTGCTTAGGGCCATGGTTTAGTGGTGGACTTGGCAGTGCTAGGTTAATGGCTGGACTAGATGATCTTAAAGGTCTTTTCCAACCTAAATGAGTCTGTGATTCTATGTAGAAGCCCTTCTTGTTGCCCTTCACATCCTTTGCCAGATTTAACTCCGGGTGGGCTTTAGCTTTCTTGAACGTATCCGTGCATGCTGGGACATTGTCTCTCTATTCCTTCTGGTTCACCTGTCCCTGCTTCCACCTCTTGTATGCTTCTTTTTCATGTTTCAGTTGTACCTTGAGTTCTGCTTTTAGCTGAGCACTTTATTTTTGTCCATGAGTTTTGATGTCAGGATTTTTCTCAGCCCTGGTGTTACTTTGCAGAATAACAACATCAATTTAAAATGGATGTTTTAAGTAGAAAAATATTTTCAATTTTCCTGGACAGCATCATTATCTACCTGCTATTATTACAACATTGTTTCTTCAGAATGCTGCTGAGAAGGTTTTAATGGTAATAACAAAATGGAACTAATCCACATTGAAATCATGCATTGTTGTGTGATGAGTTAGCCGACTTGACTGACTGCGTAGCTGGATGCATGATAGTGCAGCCATGAGGAATGCCGTGAGAGGGAGGCAGGCAAGGCTGGGATGATCTCGTTTGGAAAGACAAGGATGTGTGATGTCGCAGCTAGCTTACACTGCCACATCTGGCATCGCGTTCGCATTGCTGCCTGCCATGCCACCACCGCCAGTGAGAATGTATGACACTGGGCCACAAGTAGGACTTCTTCAACAGCCCTAACTGATAAGAGAAAACAAGAAGTAAAGTTAGAGTGGCATTTCTTAACCGAGGTTACCGTGTGGCCTGTACCCTAAAGATGCTTCCAAAGATTTTAAATGCTGTGGAACACATTCTTGCCTCTTAGAGGAAAAATGTAAGACTCCCAGCTTCTTGAAGATGACTGATTTTATTTGAGGCAGAGGAATTTGTTTTCAAACTGAGTTGCTTGCCTTTTTTTTTTTTTTTTTTTTTTTTTTTTTCCTAAGGTGATCTATAGGTACTGTATTAAAATTAGAAGTGAGGTTGATGCTTAGATATTAACAGTACACTGAAACTCTTTCTGAGATGATGAAGGGGCTGGATGCCTAGTTTGGAACTGTTCTGTAGTTGTTTCTTGGAAGCATATCATCCTTCTGCTCTGTGTTTCTGGCATCCTTGTTTGCGCATGTCTTTCTACTTATGCACTCTACTTATGTGGCTGTTCAGAGTGTAGCCATTCAGAATAAAAGCTGGTGTCTGGGTAAGATTAATAAGCTAACTGTAGCTAGTATTATGGGATTTTAGCATTTTTAATGAATCATCTTGAAGTCTTATTTTTTAAGTATTCAGTTGGGGGTTAGATTTTTATTCTCAGCTTTTCAAGAGACAGGTATACTTCACAAACTATGGATGTTCATCCTCATTCTCACAAAGGTTGTTGAAGATAACTTTGCACCAGCTCAACTTCCTGAACTTTGCTCTGCAATTTTTTTTGTGTAATTTATCTTTCCTATATATAGTGAATTGTTTCTCAGTCGTTTGGATTTTTTACCCAGCAAAGAAGGAAGTAAAACATTCTCAAATGAGACAATTAGGTACAGAATTTCAAATAGCCAAAACCCACATAATGAATCACATTAGCTGAACTTACTACTGGTGCACTTAAAAAATATGTACCTTAGCCTTAAGTAAGTAATAAATGCCTTAGCATTTAAGATCTTTGCATTAGCCTCTAAATGCACATCTCTGCACTAGCCTGAAAATGGCTGTGACAATATTGACTCCAAACATGGAAAAAGAATCTTGAGTCTGTCTTTTCTGGTGAAAGACCTGAAATCTTAGAGGAAAATCACAAATGTGTCTTTCACTAATTTTTATATATTTCTGTTACAGGGTGAGGAAATCACTAAGGAGGAGATTGACATGCTGAGTGATGCTTGCACCAAGCTGCAGGAACAGAAAAAATCACTGACAAAGGAAAAGGAGGAGCTCGAGGAATTGAAGGGTGATATCCAGGAGTATAATGAGGTGAAGAATGGGGCATGGAAGTTCTTTATTTATTCCTGTTCCTGTTTAGTTTTAGCATAAACGATCCACAAATTTAAAGATTATCTTGCTTGGATGTCTGTTAGCCTGTAGTTGGTAGCTGAGTGAATGAACTTTGTATGGGACAGTGCAGAGCCTCATTTGTATAACATGTTTAAAGCCTAGTTAAAATCATTGGAATAGTTCCTACCAGATGAGAATCCTGTTCCTGCTCTTATTCCCAGGGTGACGAGACTAACAGGTGCTGACTAACTGCTGCATGCTGCAATTCTTTCTTGTCAAGCATAGATGTCAGTATTACAGATACTTCCAAGTGAAGTAAAATTAATCTTATCCAATCTTACGAAAGATGTGGAAAATAACATTTAAGGGGTGCATGAAAAAGGCAGCAGTGTTAGAATTTATTGTTCTAATTCCAGTTTGGCTTTATATGTCTATACATTTACATTTCATTTACAAATGTCTCCTGTCTTGAAATGCTAGTCGAAGACAGTAGTGTCTGGTATTAAAAATTCACACCGCCGAAAGCTTTTCTCTTTCTTGACCATTTCTTTTAGGATTTGCAAGAGATAAAAGAGCTCTCTAAAACTGGCCAGGAAGAGGTAGTTGAAGAGTCAAAGGCAAGCAAGCGATTGACCAAGAGGGTGAACCGAATGATTGGTCAGATAGACAAAATTATTAATGAATTAGAGACAAGTCAAAAGGCAGTGGATGTAAAGCTGGACAGTGGTGATAGTCCTCCCACTGGGTAAGTGACTTGAGAGCACTGAATGTGCCTCTGACTGTCATCTTCAGTCTTGCTTTTGTCTGATGTGTGATTAGAAAATAATTAGCAAAGATGCTGTTCAGAATGTTAAGATAATTTAATTTAAATATAAAATTAACAAAATTGTGCTGTAGATTTTCTTTCTTCTAAGGTATGTTAAATATGGTTGAAATGAGGAAGGAAAAAAGCAGGTATAATTGCCCAGATGCTAGTCCTGAGGGGGTTCTGAAAGTTAAAGTGTCGATGAGTATCTTACCATCTCGTTCATGCCTGTAGCACTAATGTTGATGCAGGTGAAACTGTGCCTTTAGTCATGCTCCTCATGGAGTAGGTTTGCCCTGTGTCATTGATTGAAAAGGTGCCCAACAGTGTTGTAAGCATAGTCATGTTTGTTGTTCTTTAGTAGTGAAGATGTCAGTGAGGAAAAAAAATTGCAATACAGTCTATTCTGTCTCTGGAGATAAATGGGGGAACAGGTCTAATGGAAGTAAGGAGATAATTTTACATGGTCCCTTTCCGAAAATTTGCTTCATTTCAACTTTGACACACTTGCAGATTTTCAAAAAAAGATCTTTCTTGATAGTTTCATTGCAAAATTCATTTACCAACACTTCTCCAGGTCTTAATGTTACTGGAGAGTCTTTCAGGCAATCATATGTCGCATATTATAGTCACTGAAATGCCTAAAAACTGTGACTGTAGTTCTCACAGTTTGTGATTATGAATGCTGTATTAACCTAGTTTATGCTTGCACCATTTTGTGTGATTCATTAAGAGAGCTTCCCAGCTCCCATAGAGCATAACCTAAACAGAAATAAGGATTCTGCTTTTGTTACTTCCAAACTCTGTTTTTTCCAGTCCCCAGGGCAAACAGTCATTTGTTTCAGATTTTGTGTGATAAGATTAAGGTGGCCATATGAATGGTGCTATAGAGAAGTTGTTGATCAAAGCCATCCAAATTTGTAAATTAGAAATAGAATATAGAATCTGCTTGTACTGAATGTAATTATACTTTAGGTAACAGATGGTTTTGTGGATAATTTTGTAGGCGATTGTGGCTGACTGAAAATTATTAGTTTAAATATTGCTTAATTATCAAAGGCTTCTTTTTTAAACTTCAAGTCGGTGCAGTCATTACCAAGCCATCAAGAGTCATAGAAACAATACAAGTCCAGGACATTGAGTGGCAGCCTGAGAAATGCTCCTTGAATAAAAGTCAGTCTGTGCCCAGAGGTTAGGGCCAGGTATGGACCTGGGACTGTACTGATAAAACCCTTCTGCTTAATATTTATTGGGTTCACTGTCTCCTGCATTTCAGCTTGACCTGTGCAAGATGGTTCTTCAAACTAACAAAACTACATAGGGAGGCAGAGGCTTTGGGTTGCAGAAGACAGACAGCTTTAGCTTCATGAGATCAGTAAGCAGACAGTGGAAACATCTGAAACCTGCTAGTCATGATGATGAGTTTAGTCCTTTCTTCTACAAAGTCTATTCCTTGATATGAGCAAATGAAGCCTACTTTAACGAAACAGCTAAATTGCTGAAGCGATTAGTTCTCAGCTTTTGGTTTCCTGTGACTTTCATTACTTTTGTGNCGATGGTAAGATAAAGATGCATTTGAAATCTGCTTGCTGATCAGTAACTCATTTTTGGGTTTTTGCATTCTGTTCAGGATTATAAATAAATAATTAATGTTTTTACAAATTACCTACAGTGTAGTGACTTTCAGTACTGCCTTTTGTCAACTTCACTCCTTTGGAGTAACTCCTTGCCACATACAGATTGTGCTTCCTCTTCAGGGAGAATCTCATCAGTATTGCTGAGCTAATTAATGCAATGAAACAAATTCAGAAGATTCCAGAGGAGAAGCTGACTAGGATTGCAGAGGCACTAGATGAAAACAAGGATGGCAAAATTGATATAGATAACGTTGTTAAGGTAAGTCTGTGGACTACTTAAAGAAAATAAGGCTAGCCATCCTTCAAATGTTGTACCTGTTTTGACTTAAATTCATATTGCCGTCTTTTGCAAGAGTCTTTACTTGATGCCAGTGACGTTTTTGGTAATATATTGTAAATAGATCTTATACATATTAGCATCTTCAGAATTTATATGGCTATTTTTGGGGGGGCGGATCTTTATCCTGTGTCTGTTGCCCACATTACCTTTAAAGCTGTAGGTTTTCCTGTATGCCTATGTCAAGTTCTATAAAATATGGTAATTTTGTTGTGCTACTTATGAATGGGAGGGAGGATAGGAAGGAGCTGTAGAAGAAGTACTTTAGGAATACCGCTATTAGCCAAAGTCTTGACATAATGCATATAGATATACTTTATGTCAACACAAGATAATAGCTTCTCTTGCCTACTTGTATATCTTCGATACCTCATTGAGACCTGTATTTCCTATGCTTGAAAGACGTCAGACCGTCAGTTGTCCTTTAGGTCCTTTGTAAACGACCTGTGTTCTTTGCCTGGTTGGTCCTGTTTTCTCATTTTGCAGAACATTCTCAGATTTTCCCTGCATTTCTCCTTCATTTTCTTGTTTCTTTTTTACTTGGTAAATTTAGAGATGCCCTGGAACTTACTTCCTTGCAAGTAATTTTCCTGCTCAATACAGAAATAGCGCTTAAACTATGGCCAGCTAGAAAATACAATATCAACCTTTTGAAACACATTTTTCCTCTTTACTGAGGTTGTCCCAGTGGTGATTATCTTCCCTGTTGCTCTAAACAGCCATTGTGCATTTAGCAACACAGGTAAAATGTACTTCTGAATTCTGCATATAATGCAGAATTATTCTGGGAACTTGAGCAGCTATGCCAAGAATATATTTGTACAAAAAGCTGTATGAAGGAATTTGGAATCACCTGCTAAATTATTTTTCATTTTGCTTTCTGAAAGGCCTACCCCCCTCTACTTTTAAGTTTTTGTAAATTTGTGCCCATTTAGTACAATAGGTCTTTTTGATAAAATTAAGCCTATAAAATAAGTATTGTCTTAAATACTATTTCAGCAGGTACTGAATCTGAGCTTTCCATTGGAACAGATAAAATAAACGGGTCTGTTTTACTAATGCTTTAAAATGTGTGTCTTTGTGTGCTGAGTTCAAAAGTTCTAGATCATTTGCATTAAGTTTTAACTTTTTTTAATACTCTGGATACGTTTGAGGCACTGGTGGTGGTTTGAATTTGTTTTGTGTAAGAAAATATGCTGGTTTTCTTGAACATGAGAGAACAGATTACTTTTTTGTCTTAACAAAATTTATGATATGAAAATGCCTCAATCATGTAAAAACTGAATGCTCTCTCAATTTCATTTTATGTCATGTAGGTAGTAGAATTGATTGACAAAGAAGATATTGATATTGGCACCAGTCAGGTTGCTGAGATTATGGCACTGCTTCAAAAAGAAGAAAAACTGGAAGAAAAAGAGAAAGCAAAGGAAAAGCATGATAAAGAAGCTGTGGAAGCGAAGAATTAAGCTTCAGAATCTGAAGCTAATCCCAATTGTAACCAAAACCTTGTATATCTTTCTGTGTCTAATGGCTACATATTACTTGAGCTTTGTGATTATGGGAAGTGTTTTGAGCTGATTATAGTAATAAATCGTAGATATGTTTTCTGACATATGGAATGAAATTTCCATTCATCAGAGAAGTGATTTACTGTCATTCCATACAGATGAAAACAAAATATGCTTCTTTAGCAGTGTTCCTGCCCACAAAATCATGTATTTGCACTCATTGTTGTGGTACAGTGATACATTAAACTTGCAAGTTTCCTGCATAAATTAAGTGTATCTATCATGGAAAATGTTTCTCATTTATTTTCTTTCATCATTACATGGGGCCCAACCTTACTCTGCTTCTACCTTTTAGTTTTTTCAGAATTTAATACAAACTTTCCCTTCCATCACAATACTACATATTTTGTAAGCTGTTAGTGAAGATTCTGTGGCTTCAGTAGTAGCTCTTTAGATTGAGTTTTATTTAAGCGAAATATCACTAAGCTGTTGCCTCACTGACAGAGAATGTGGCATTCTAATCACTTTTATGAATTCATGATGATTATTTTTTTCTGTTGAAGGGAAAATCAGATTTATTTTTCCCTAGAATGGAAACTTCCCATGAAGTTTGCTTCTTATGGGTGCCTTAAATTCCTTAAGTCTAGGGAGTAGAGGATGTTGCTTCTACTCAAAATTCCATGAATTTCTAAAGCATTGGAATCACAGGAGCCTTGAAAATAGTTTCAGAACACAATCTGTCACACAGTAAAGTTGAGTTAAAGTGTTTGTCTAAACAGCAAGTGAAAATAATCATAAGGGGAAAATGTCAGTTGTGATCTTTTTGCATATATTTTTAAAAAATGCAGTTGTCTTCGCATGTTTGTTGTTTTTCATCTGATAATTATTTACACCATAACTAGTTCTCTTACCTCTCAATTTTCATCTCAGGTATAAAATCACTAACCAGGTATAGTCAAAGTACATAAATACTTTCATCTCGTGGCCTTGCTTAGTGTGCAGTCAACAAGTCATTTCTGGTATTGCCAGTGCTTTGATTACATCATTGGCTTTCTAATTAATTGCTTATAGTTACTGTCTTTAACTGCGTGATTAAATACTGACAGTAGATCAAGGTTTTCTCATTAATGTCTGTCCTTAGTAGTAATTTTTTAAGTTTAAAAACTAAAATACCAACTCTGGGATGTTCCATAATTCCTGGAAGCCTAAATTTTCCACTCTTTCTTAAAATCTGTTGTGAAATGCACATAGTGTGACTTGAACCAGCAGGGTTGTGGTTTCTTTTATTTTTATTTTGCACCCAGTATTATAAAATATATGAACATTCTTGATTTTATGTACACTATAGAGAGCACATCTTACAATGGTGCTGTACACAGTTAGATTGAGGTGGGCAGTTAGTACTTAATGCTTTTAGTCATAGTTGCATATTTTTGTAGAAAATGTTGACTCCCAAGTGTATTTCAGCATAATTCCATGTTCAGTATTTATCTAGATTGGCTAAATTATTTGTAAAAACTTATTTGAAGTTAGTGGAACAAAAAAAGTTTTGACAGTCTCATGGCTTGCATGATGGACCATTGTATTTAGTTGTTTCCAAAGCAAGATATACAGTAAGATGTACAGTACAATTAGTTCTAGAAAGAGGGTCAGTGTTTAGTTCAGGTGTTGAGTTCATATTCTGTACAGTTTGCAAAGAAAGCTGCTTACAGTAAGATCCTCCTGAGGATTATTGTATCTGAAGTGTAAAATTGCTGTGACAAAGCTGAAATTTCAAATCAGTACAATCTTGGTACTTAATGTACCCCTAAACAAGGGAGCTGTTCTCTTCCTTGTAAATCAAGATTGACTTGGAAATTTCAGCATGAAAGTCAGTTTGTAGATTTTGAAGATAGGAGTTCACTAGGTGCTTTTTTTAGGCCAAAACTTATCTTAGATGAAAATTCAAGAGTAAAACTAATTTCACAAAAATACAATTTTACATTGTATAATTTACAATTAGAATTAATGGGCTTTGAAGTATGCTAAATTTTGCAGTTGCATATCTTCAGTTTGAAAACAATGTATAACAATCTTACTTGACATTCCTGAAACATGATAAAGATACTATAAAATTGTCTGCTACCTTTCATGGGATATCAGAAACCTAAGAATTGTATGCACTTCAATGCATGTAAGTTTAAAACAGGGAAGTAGCAGAAAAAGCTGTTTTCAAAGATTTATTGATTAAAGTTTTACAGAGCTTTAATTGTCCTTACAGTAAATTATCTGATTTTAGTATTTGGGAATTTAAGACACTTTGCTGCTGTTCTTTTTCCGTGTTTACTGTTCACTTAAATTTTCTGTGGATTAAATAAGAAGGGAGCCAAAAATAGCTGTTTGGTTTTTTTTTTTAAATGAAGAATGTCCTGATTAAAATAATTGTGATACATTATTGAACATTTTTAGCTTTTGGACCTGTTTGAAACTTGGCATATTGTGAAATTTTAACAGGTGACATAAAATACTTTTAAGTGTCAATCACAAATGTCAGTTTTCCCCTGTTACCTAAAGTGTTTAAAGGACATACGCATCACCCATAGCGAAGCATTTTTGCGGAGAATATTTTCCTTCTGATATTGAAAGTAGGCAAACTCATGACAGCTGGACTTGAACAACACATGTTCTGCAAGCTTAAAAAGATTAGGAAGCCCTCAGTGATTCCTATTTACCCGGTTTTGAACCTTCCGGAGCAGCTCCGTCCAGGCGATACGGACAACTCCAGCAAATCGGTGGCTTGAGGACTAGCTTCAGATAACGTGCTTTGTTGTCTTTCGTGTTGACCAAAAAAACCCAGAAGCTGCAGTACTTTCAGAGAAAGGACGACTTCCGAGTGTACAGTAACTGGTCAGAACTTATTCCTGAATGAATATTTAATCAGGAGATGTAAATATTTGTTTAAATAATTAAAGGGTGTGTGAGATTTTGGTGACCTTGTGACTTACACAGGCAAAGCCTCTAAGCTCAGAGTTAGGTAATCGGTAAGACCATTGTTGGGGCGGTTTCAGATTCAAATAAGATCAGATTTTGATTATAAACTGTTCGGGGGAAAACATGTAAAACCTCTAAAAAGCTCTTAAAAAAATCAGTTTAGCAAGACGAGAAGTAAAGTAGGATGTCATTTCTTTTTCCACTTCAAAACAAGCAGGTTATAGGACCTATTTTATTGAAAAATTTGTTTCCATTTCACATGAGCTCAAAAGATTTTTTTTACTGAGATTTTCATCACTGATTGCATGCTGCAAGAGTAAATCTGCCTGCAAGTTAAGTACCAGAAAGCTAATTTAATAAGTAGTTTGTCAGCAGGAGTGCATGCACGTAGAGAAAATATTCTCTTGACAGGATAGTACCTTACACTTAACGTAGGCTTTGTCTGGGGGAAAAAGTTACATCTTTTATACAACTCCAAAATACTACTTGTAACTTTGTATCTACATACCTTGCTAATCATTTAAACTTTAGCTACTTCGGCATGTATTTAAATACTTTTAAGTTGTTTATATCAAATTATAGGGTATATTTAATGAAAAGGAATAATCCCATATTCTGTTCTTTGTATGTATTCCAGGTTTTGCTTTTCAGTTGAAGAATTTCAGCCCATGTTATAAATTTAAGTTGAAAATCATTTGTCTGTGCTCTGAGCATACTGGTCCTGTGTTTGCCATAATGCGGTATAAAATTTTTAAGTTAACTGGAGCTTGTGTCCTTTGTTTAGTTATAATAAATGTATCATTTTGAAACCTAATCTCTCCATTATTTTTCTGTTGCTTTTGATTGTTTAGTGTTAACTTATTGCTGTTCAGATGAGATGCCGGTCACAGAGCTGGACAGTGATGAACTGAGTATTATAACTGAAATGTTTGGGGTAGAAGAGGGCAAGTGAAGGACAAATCTTTACAGCAGGGTGGGTGGTGGGTTGTGTGGGATTTGGGGGGGGTGTTAATTCTTGCAGAAATTCTCTTGACAGATGTGGGACTGCCTGCCTGCCTGGTGTAGTGAATTGTGCTAAACCATTATTATATTTTAGGTAGGAAAGTGGGGAGCAGTGTACTCTTTGCTATAAGGAACTAATGGAAAGGTTGAGATCTATTCCAAATAGAAATAAGTCTCCTTAGGAAGGATGCGTGTTTGGTCTTCGTCCAAGTTAGGGGACAAAACACATCTGAAATTGTTCCAGAGATTGATTATTTTATGACATGCTATGCCCCCTGCCCCTGATTTTGCAAAATCGTAGTTATTCCTCTGTAATCCTAATAATCTTCACAAAGTTCATCTCCGCATACAGCAGACTTAAAAGTCTCGAGCATATCCAATAATAAGTTTTTTCAATTAAAAGCTGTCACCTCTCTTCCTGAAGCCTTGGCAGCCTGGGTGGGAAGGCAGAGAGCGCCCAAACCAGCAATGTGTCCCGTGCGCCTCTGGTCCCTTGGAAATAACCGAGCTACCTCCATCATAATTTGTATTGCTGCTGTTTCGGAAGATTCAGTGCTCCTCTGGGGCCAGCTGTGGTCGGTGCTTGCAGCAACGCATAGCAAAGATGATCCAGACCCCAAAGCTGTGGGGGTCCTCCTGCACAGGCCTGCGTTGACAAAAACACTTAGTCTCCTGCCTGCTTTCAAATAGGATTTGGGAACGTGCAGACATTGAATCTACTTTCTAGTGCCAAAGTATGTCAACAGATGTCTGAAAACAACCTCCTGCCTTGAGATGCTTTTAAAATAACTTAATAGGTAAGCTAGGTTGGGTTGCAGCTTTTCCTTTTTTTTGCTAAGGGCAAATATCAAATCAATGGCTTAAAAAGTGGCAGAACTTGTTCCTTTTAAGCTTTTGCTTTAAAAATTTCCTTTAATGACAGACTTATTTAGGGTGAATAGGATCATTGTGCAGCAGTGTGGTAAACCAGACTAGCAGAGAAATTGTGGCTTTGAGTTTGTGAATTAAATGTGGACATTGGCAAGATAGAGACTGACTTCTGGATCCAGTGTTGTCTTTGCTGAGATAAATTGGTTATATCAAATAAATTATACTCTTTTCTAAATCTTTATTACACACTTGCAACATGTCTAGTTATTGTTACAATCTAACGAAAACGTGGGGTTTTTTTGGACTCTTGCCTTGATGTAGGGGGGAAACAAAGCAGTGGTACCCATGACCAAGCAGAGCGCCTGGCCAGTCTGGTTGGTGCGTAGGTGGTAGGCACAAGCCAAATTCAAGTCTCAGAAAACCTTGAGGCTAGAAGGGACCTCCGGAGGTCGTGTGGTCCAGCCCCCTGCTCAGAGCCAGTTTCCCGGGCTGTGTCCCACTGGGGTTTGAGCATCTCCAAGGATGGAGACTCCACCACCTCTCCGCATCCTCTCTGGATGGACCTCTCCATGACCTGTGCCGGTGTTTGACCACTCTCAGGAATAAAAGAGGTTTTTTTCTTATGTTTCCCTTGATGAGGATAATCTATTATTAGATGTGAGTTTGTGCATTGTCCGCAAATATAGACAGAGGGAATGATAGCTGACTTCACTACTTAGAAATAATAGATAATGGAGATAGTGCTGTAAATTCACTGGATGGAATCTTGTTTTACATCAGGCCGGTAATGCAGGTGTGCAGAGAGCTGGTTGGAAAAACCTCTGACTTCAGGAAATCACGATCTTAAAAGTATTAATATAGAAGCAATTTTCAAACTATTTTGGTCAAAGGTCATTTAAAGGGTGAATACGTACGCATGGCGGTGGGGGAGAGGTGGATAGTCCTGTGGTTGTTGTATCGACCTGAGGCTTTGGAAACCTGTGTTCAGTTAATGCCTATTATTTCAATAATGCGTTGCTTGGCTCTTGTGCCACTGTAACGTAAAACCTCCTTGGCAGTGACTGGGCAGATGACAAGTTCTCCAGAGCAGAGTGTCTCCATGCAAGGACCTAGTATAGTATTTTGTAGTAATAAGGCTTTTAAATTGTCGTGGTTTAGCCCCACTCGGCAACTAAGCACCACGCAGCCGCTTGCTCACCCTCCCCCTCCCCGGTGGGATGGGGGAGAGAATCGGAAGGGCAAGAGTAAGAAAACCCACGGGTTGAGATAAGAACAGTTTAATAATTGAAATAAAATAATAATAATAGTAATAATAATAATGATAATAATAATAATAATAATAATTGTAATGGAAAGGAGAACGAGAGAGACAAACAAAACCCAGGGAAAAGAAAACAAGTGATGCAACCGCTCACCACCCGCCGACCGACACCCAGCCAGTCCCCGAGCAGCGATCGCTGCCCCCCGGCTAACTCCCCTCGGTTTATATATGCTGAATGCAGACAGTGACAGACCATACCAAACAGTTTCTCTGGCTGAGGAATCTTAAATTTTCTCACTGCTTATGTATTGAAAAGTGTTTCTGGTATTTTCTTGAATTACTTCTCAACTCTGATGTGAACAGGAGGATGTTTGTAGTGTGTTTCTAATTCCCTGTACTCTGTGCTCACTTCCATTTTTGTGTATTATTGGATATAAATCTTTCTCAGTAGTTAAATATCCTTCACAGGTCAAAATTCTTTGGGGGCTCATTAGCATGTAAAATTTTACCCTTGCCAAACCTTCTGTGGTTTTCAAACATCAGTTTCTCTCATCTAACTGGCGTAAAGGATTTCTGCTATGCAAGAGATGGATCTAATTCAGATTTGCCTCTTTCCGTCTAGTATTTCTCTTTATGTATATTGGCAGAGCAGACCCCTTCATGAATGGCCTGATTTATGTCTCAGCGAATGCTGCAGCCAGCAGTTCAAGATGTCAGGTCTCCCATGCATGTTGGGAGCGGCTGCGGATTCTCCCTCCCCCTCCTTTTGTCTTAGCTCCAGCCCGAGAGCCATCCAAGTTCCTTCCTAGTGTTTTCTAACCGCGTTTTGAGATCCTTGGTTAAGCAAGATCTTCAGACTCCATCCTAAGGAGAGCTTCTGCAAGGAGCTGAAGGGCAACTGGGAGATGAGCAACAAAAAAAGTAATTAAAAAAAGTCTTAAGAGTCTTACTAAATTAAGATGGGAATTATCAACCTGGTATGCAGAAAGCCTGGGGATCTCTGCAGCCTACTCCAGACTTGTAAGGTTTTTTCCCCCCCAAATTTAACCAGGTAATATATCCCAAAGTAGTAAACAAATCAGCGTGTTTTTCTTCTCCATCCTTCCTATCCCCCAACCTTTCCCTTTTCTCTACCCCTCACTTAATATGCAGGACTAAGTAGGAAACATTTATGGAGTCCTTGTTGCACTTTAGTTTCTCAGTACCTTGCTTTGCACTGGTGGAAGTAGAGTTGAAATACAGTGCAGGTTAATCTTTCCAATGAACGTCTCCTCACTAGATGGTTTTCAGTTCTTGGTCTGTGTAAACTCAGTCATTAGTAGCCTTCATCAAGCTCCGCTCTCACCTTCCTCTATCATAATTACACCAGCTCCACCATGGTCCCTGGGCAGTCTCTGCATGCAACGCTCGTAAGAGCAGAAGGCTTTTATCCTTCCCTTTGAATCCTGTGTGCTCCTAGCACAGGGAACTGCGTATGCCCTTCCATACGCCACAGCATTTCAGGGGAAAATATGCTCTTAGGATGAGTCTTCAAAATCAAGACTGACATTGAGAGAAGAGAAGAGAAGAGAAGAGAAGAGAAGAGAAGAGAAGAGAAGAGAAGAGAAGAGAAGAGAAGAGAAGAGAAGAGAAGAGAAGAGAAGAGAAGAGAAGAGAAGTCATTAAGGTTGGAAAAGACCTCTAAGATGATCTAGTCCAACTGCCAACCCAACACCACCATGCCTACTAAGCACCACCATGCCTACTAAAAGCACGCACATCCCTATTTTTAGACCTACATTCTGCACCCAGAGTTACCCATCCAAATTCTGTGATTAAACTAACACTGTGGTCCCTTAGTGACTCAGTATGATTTAATTTGAGGTGTACCTAATTTGAGGTGTACCTACCTTGGGTCATCTTTTTCCCCAGAAACTCCTTTGTACCCACTCTGAAAATGAGACCCTTTTCGGTATCTAGGTTTTGGATTTGCAAGCTCAACAATTGACTGATGTCAACCCCAAAAAACCTCTTCAAATAACTGATGGGGGAGGAAGCATTAACAGAAAAACCTTATTTGTACCTCCTAATACCTTTATGATCAAGAGAAATCTGGCGTGGAAAATAGTTCAAGTACCCAGGCTCATACAGGATCTGTAGCAGTGAATGGAAATAGATGTGGAGGTGATCTGATGGTGTCAGCATTTTGCTTGCGCTTTCTTCCCTGTGATTTGCCCTTGAGTGAGCAGGGCACTACAGTACTTATTTTAATTTTGTACATATGAAGATATCCTCAGTCAAGAGAAATATGTTGTACCACCAAGCTTGATACTCTTACTGAAGTCCCTGGTGAAACTCGGGGACTTCAAGGAAACGGGATAAAGTCTTTAAAAACTGTTTTTGTATATATTACATATATGTGTATGTGTGTGTATATACATATATATAAAAACACTCAAGGTCAGGTTGGACGGGGCTCTGAGCAACCTGATCTAGTTGATGATGTCCCTGCTCACTGCAGGGGGGTTGGACTAGATGACCTCTAAAGGTCCCTTCCAACCCAAACCATTCTATGATTCTATGATTCTATATTAATCAATAACACAGTGGCTGATAAAGAGCAGATGTGTCACCTACGCTAGAGGGAGAGTAAATTTGCCTGTCCGAGCACAGGGACCAGCATCGCGCCGGGGTTTCCACCCCAGGAACTACATCCACGCTGCAAAACAAGACAACCCCCCAAAAAAATATAAGAACCCAAACCCAAACACCTGCACCCAGTTGCTCTAAACCGGTAGCTGGATCTCCAGCTCGGGGAGGATCCTGCCGGGGCTGCCGGGGGCCCCTCACTAGATGGCGCGCCCCGACCGCCGCCGCGCTGCGGCCGAGCCCGCCGGCTGCGGGAGGGGGGACCCGCGGCGGAGGCAGCCCCCCGGACGGGTGCGAAGCCCGTCACTTGCCTCATTTGGTCCCGTTCCTGATTTTCCCCAGCTTGTCTTTATGTCCAGTTTCTTGCTCTGCACTCAGGGGCTCTGTTTCCCAGCTTGCTGCTTCTCAAATCTTTCGTTTCTTCCGCCGAGGATGCCGCTAATGCAAGCTCGTGTTTCTGCACCCCCCTGCTCAGTGCTCGGTCCCCCCATACTCCCTCTTCCCATGTTTCATCTCCTCTCTGCTTGCCAACATGATAACGCTTGCAAACCAGACTAAACCTTTGCTATCCGGTCAAATGACCTGGTATAATCAGCCACCGGACTTCCCAAAATTTCCTCTTTAAAATACAGCATCATTTCTAGGAAGTTCTCCGATCTCAGTTTAAAATTTGACAGTGAAAGAGAATCCACCGCAACCCTTTGGTGAGCTCTTGTACTCGTTTATTGCTATCACTCTGTGGTTTGTGGTGGTTTTCTTGTGGAGGAAGGGAGAGGGGAAAGAGTCTTTAAAAACAGAAAAATAAATTAACTCCCCACCCTTGGAAAATCAAGCAACAAAAAGCCAAACTGTCTCTACTGAATTTGTCTAATGCCGGTTTCTATTCGTTTGACTTCAGCTGGCTTGGTGGAAAAGCCCCTGACAATGTTTTCTTTGTGTGGCTGCTTACGGGCTGCATTAAGGTGGGTAACGCTGGAGCTGCAAAGCTCCTCCAAAAGTTTCCTGACCCTCTCGTTAGTGACCTGTGTCCTGCCCTACCCAGAGCCCTTCCCTCTGGCCTGGTGAGGTGTAGCCTTTGCTTATTAACTCTTCAGTACTGACACCGCGATCGAGGTGTCCAAGTGTGCCTTGTGGGGTTTTATTTGCCTGCCTTGGCTGCAGAGCACTCAATTTGACTCCACATCTAGAGGTGACATCCAAACACCCCCGAAGATACGGTCCTTTTGTGATGGTTTAAATCGCTAATCTGGGTTTGCATCTTCCCACGGAGCCCAGCACTTTCCCGTTGCTATAAAAGCAGCGGTGCCGGTGTGCTCTCCTGTGCAAACAAAGGCAGATTTGGCTCTTGTCTCAAGGGCTTAACAAACGTCTTACTCAGTGCTATAAACACTTAGTTAACAAAAACTGAAAGTCCGCTCTCATTTCTTTAGTATGAGGCATTTTTAGGATCAAATGCTAGGTCAGTTTAGAGTGGGTTACGCACATGTGATTCAGCGGTTTGGATGCGATGCTTCAAATGACTCAGGCATGTTTTAAAAAAATGCAGCTTGGTGAAAAGGTATGAATCAGAGAATCAGAATAATTCAGAGTGGAAGGGACCCCCGGGGTCATCCAACCTTCTGCTCAGAGCAGGGCCAGATTTAGATCAGGTGGCTTCCAGCCTTGTCCAGTCATGTTTTGCTTGTCTCTAGGGACAGAGATTACACAAATCTCTGGGCCCTCTGTCTGACCACCTTCACAGCGATAATTTTTTCCTGAAATCTGGTGGGTATGTCCTATGTCGCAGCTAGTGTCTGCTGCCTCTTGCCCTATTGCTGTGTGCCCCCAGGAAGAGTTTGATTCCATCTGCTCTGCACCTTCTCGTTAGGTAGTGGCAGACTGCAATCAGGTCCCCCTGAAGCCTTCTCTTCTCCAGGCTCAGCAGGCCCAGCTGGCTCAGCCTCTCCTCATACGCTGTGTGCTCCAGCCACCGGCCATCCTGGTGGACCTCTGCTGGATCCACTCCAGTATGTTCATGTCTGTCTTGTGCTGAGGAGCCCAGGGCTGGACCCAGGACTCAAGGTGTATCTCACCAGTGCTGAGCAGAGGGAAAGGACCATCTCCCTCAACCCGCAGGCAATGTCCTTCCTAATGCAGCCCCAAGATGCTATTGGTCTTCCTTGCTGCAAGGGCTCATTGCTGGCTCATGGTCGACTTCTCCACCAGGACTGTTTCTGCAAAGATGCTGTCCAACTGGTCAATGACTATCCAGTACTGGTGCATGGGGTTATTCCTCCCGAGTGCAGGGCTTTGCATTTGCCTTTGTACAACTTCTTGACGTTCCCATCAGCTGGTTTCTCCAGCCTGTCGAGCTTCTCTGCACGCAGCCCTCCCCTCCAGCGTAAGGACCATATGAACACAACGCTGAACGCACTGCTGAACAAGAAGGGTTGAAGTGGGAACAAGGAGGTCACACGGTTAATGCACGATGTGGAATAGTTGAGTCTCATTTGTCAAATCCAAGAGGTTATTCAGGGTAAAACCAGTTTAATGCCAGGCATGGAATTGATGACAGTTTACGCAATTATTATTAAGTGAGCAAACTACCATGTGGTATTATAGAAGGTCTGAAAAAAATATTAATAGACTGTTGGTTCAAATGTGAAAGTGCTAAACTCATCAGACGTGCTCTAAAAATAGACTTGAGCCTCTGCATCAAAAAAAATAATGCTTCCCTTAGGAAGACTTAACCAGGTCTAAACAGAAAGCTTTCTGGCTGATGTCCAACTACTATTTTTTTTTAAAGTCCTGTAACTAACTTTCTTTTCATTACTTTCGGTGGGAAGTTTTCTTCTTTCTTTTCACCGTTTCTGTTAAGCTGTGGTGTGTGTTCAGTTGCTACGATGACAAGAATAGTGGTATTCCTATCACCGTGAAATGTTATAAGTTGAAAAGTTTATGTGATTTTTGTACATACTGGTCTTCCAAATTGAAAATGACCCATTCATTGTTTATGCTACAGGGAGTAAAACTTTAAACAAAAAGTTGTTCTTCAATTCACCTTTGAATCGCATGTTTTCTGCCCCGCATGTTTTCTAGATGTGAACTATAGCAGCATAGATTTTTTTTCAACTTATTTAGCAGTGCTAGTAGCTGCAGTTTAGAAGCTGCTGTGCAGCAGAGCTGGAACTCACTAGACCTTTGTCCAAAGTCAATGGGTTACGGGTTTTTTGTTCGATCTACAGATATCTACGCTGTTTGCCCCAGGTCTCCCTGCCCTTACAGCAGTGATTAAAATGCTGCCTCAATAGTTCAGAGCTACTGTTTGTTAAAAAGCGTTCCACAGCTGTAGGGACTGTTCGGTTGTTTGTTTCCCTGCGGTATCTAAGGGTTGTAAAAAAACAGATTAAACCCCTGAACCATCCATTTCTAAGTCCAGGCAGAGCATGAATCCAGGCGAGGATTCCTTTGGGATCAGCATCACAAGGCAATCGGGTGACTGCAGATCGCTGTAAGAGCAGTGAGTTAAAAAGTATTTTCAGAGTGTAATGAAATAGAATATAAAATATAATGATATCAACAAAAAATACAGTGATATCTTCCATATTGAGTTCCACACTCTCTGGCTCCCAGTCCCAGAACACTTGGTTTACGCAATGGCTTTGCCTATAGCTGCTGCCTAGCTACCAAGTCTTTACATCACACTGTAGCCTTGCCCACCCAGAAACCTCCTGAGTGTCTAATGTGAGCTGAAAAGTGGTTAGCTGGAAGTTAACTACTGAAATAAACCCCCAGGCAGTGGTGGAGTCTCCCTGCCGTGCTGTCTTCCAACCAAGGTCTAGTTGTCATTCCTTGCATAGGATGCACAACTCCTTGGGGGGGGGAAAATCACTTTTCAGTAGGAGTTAACCACAAACCTGCCGTCAGCAAGACAAATTTCAGCAAAGAAGTAAGCAAGAAGGTGTGATCCAGTGCACAAATTCCTGAAGAGGAGACAACAGCTGGTGAGGCTGCAGCGCGACGGAGAAACATCTGGAAGCTATGGGAGACTGTAATCCAAGTGGGACAGCGTGACGCCGTTTGTCTGCCTCATAAGAGCTTTCTGAGCCAGCTTCATAGGAAAGCTCTTATGAGATAAGGGAGGTGGCTACACCGGGTGTTGATGAGGTCTGAAGTACGGTATATTGAAGCCAGGTTTGGGTATTGCTCTTCACCACTAATACTGATGAACTGGAGTGGGTCCAGATTAACGAGAATAACAAGCGGGTGGTTGCTGTGAGGAACAGTTAACGGCATTGCATGGCTTTACTCTAGAAAATACGGGACTGAAGGCAGGGAACACCCAAGTTCGGAAACCTTTGCTGCATGGGGCCCGGTGCTCTGTTCTCCTCCGCAGCTTCTGGGGTGAGACGAGAGCAATCAACTTAATTTTCAGTGAAATTACTGGAACAGTGGGGTTCCCGCAGACTCTCACTAGCGCAACTTGAGGCATTGCAGTTTCTGGTGTCGGCTGGAGGTTGCTAGGCCTGCAGCTAACAGCTGTGACAGCTGCTGCAACTCAGCAGTTGATGTGTTAATTTAAACCAACACCACTCATGCTTTAAGTTATTGCGCCAGACTACGGCATAGAAGAATTTGGGATGGGACCACAGGATGTCTCTCATCCAACGCCCTGCACAAAGCAGGTCCCAACCAGAGCAGGTTGCTTAGGGCTTCGTCCAGCTCAATTCAAGGACTCGGTCCCAGGATGGAGATGCCACAACCCCTCTGGACAACCTATTTGTGATATTTGACCACCTTTATAATGAATTTGTTTTCCTTATGTTTAATTATAATTTCCTGTGTTGCAACTTGTGTCCATTGCCTCTCCCCTATCATGGTGCAATCGATAATGTTAGTCATTACTTAATAAAACCCTCAATTAATGGCATGTTTCTTGGTAACTGTCTACTGGGCTCTAATTTCATGATGCTGCAGAAGTGGAGGACATGCACCGTTCCTGCTTTGGCCAGGTTTGAACGTCGTAACAGGGCGACTGTACCAGCCGAGCTGCAGAGATGCTCTGCTCCCCTCACATCGGTGCCTCTGCCACTCAGCCCTGCTCGGCGCGGCCAGCTGTGGCCCCCAGAGCTGCTGCCTTTTTGCAGGGCGACGAATCCATCCCTGTCCGTAGTTGGTGCGCGGTGGTTGAAAGCACTCTGGGATGCTTGGGGATGAAAAGCTCTGTAAAAACTGGAGTTGTTTATTATGATGATTACTAAAATAAAACTTTAAAATGCCTTAATGTAAGGAGTTAATTGGAAAGTTTACAATTTGGGGTGTTTTATGAGGGGAGAAATTATTTCCAAGAGCCAGGTTAGAGCAAGTCCCCCTTAGGATGATGCAAAAGGAGAGTTCCAGTGTATTACAAAATTAGCATGGCTGTAGCTTTCTAAGCTTTTAAGATCCCTTAGTATCAGGGGGAAAGGGGAAAGGAGAGTCAGGCAGCCAGAACAGGAATCTGTCTCTATTGGGAAACCATTAGAAAGATGCAATGTGGTGGCTGGGACCCAGGCAGAATTTGAATGTCATCCCTTTTCTATAAATAATGCATAAGCATCATCAAGTTTTTGAATGCAGAGCCCAGAGGAAAATAATCTCTCTTGCTTGAACTGGGATGTAACATTTTGGACTGGAATTCAGAGGTCCCAAGTTCAGGGGTCCCGGGTGGTGTGTCCCAGCTGCTGGGTGCTCTCCTCTCCTGCTCAAGCATCTGGGGAGCAAAGGGGTGAGGATGCTGCACCAGAAGCAGATCAGAGGGCTGCAGCCTCTTGCTTTTAGGGTTGCACCAGATTTACTGAAACACCCACCAGGGAAATGGGATGTTTACCATGAATAATTTTTCATCTCTGGACCATGAGTGGAGTATTTACCACCTAGATCCAAAGTCACAGGCTTGTACCTGTGTCAGCTCAGAGTGATGCAACTCCAACAGAAAGCTTCTGGGGCAAATGTTGGCATTTCCTGTGGGAATTCAAGGTGGACAAAGAACAGAGGGCACGTCCCACCCAGCTTTCAGGAGTAATGCTGCTCTGCGTCTGGGACACTTACGTGGTGCTCAGTCACTGTGCTGTCCAAGTCACTCATGTATTACTGTCATGATACCCTACGCGCTGTCCTGTAGGTGATGGGATGATGGAGCAAGGCCTCAGTGGTCTGTGCTTTTGAAGCTTTGTGAACCTGGCTCCAAGGAGGTGTGCAATTCTGGTTTCAGTGATAAAATTATGCTAACAAAAGTCCTGGCGTTTTATGCCACATCAGCTTAACCCACATGTCCTTATGGCTTAGAGCACAAGGTCTGGCTTTGCCCTCGTTCCCTTTCAAAGCCCATTCACAGTGCCTTTGTATGAGTTTGTGCTGGGCATGGGAATTTGGCTGTGACTTGACATTGCTCAGCTCTGCTCCATTGCAAGCAAGCAAGGAGAAACTGCTATAACGTTTTGCCCTGTTACAGTCTCCCAGGATGGTAGGAAATATCACAGCCCCTTTCTCTGCTAAGCACTGAAGTAGGAGAAATGCCCCCTGTTTAGTGTTTATGATGTGAACAGACAGGGCATGAGCAAGGGTTTGAGACCAAAATACAGGAGGGTTAAGCAACTTGGCAAGTCAACAGACATGCAAAGTGGCAAATCAGGTGTCCCACATCCCCGTCAAGTGTCCTGTCTGGTAAGAGGCACGGTCTTGCTCACCTCTTACCTTGCTGCCTTTGAATCGCTCTACGTGCAATACATTTCTATGGGGACTGGCTTATTTACACAGCTTGCCCTCCCTGTGCCTGAACTAGAGAAGAAAGTTGATGGAAGAGAAATGAAGTGGTTACTAATTAGCAAGTAGTTCATTAATAGAAGACATCTGCTTCACATTAGGCAGGGAGAAATGAAGAAGGTTGACTCTCATGTGACTGACTGGCTGTTTATGGAGTCTGCATTAAACTAGAAATCAGGCTTTTTTTAAGGTTGGTTTTGTCTACCCTTGAGATATCCATGTATCGAGGGCTGAGCAATGGTGAATACCAGTGATGAGACAGGGCATCGCGCAGCACAGGGGTCTCGCCTGTGAAGGATCCCCATTCTGCTGGGTGCAGGGGGGACCTACCCTACCCCACATCCCACTTTGGTGCCGGCTCTGCCTTGTCCAAATTCCTAACCTTGGTATGGGCAGAAACGGGAAGGAACCTTCTGGATTTGGAAGGAGAAACTGGAATTGCCCCTGCAGTGGATTCAGTCAGGCTCGAGCCCGGGCTTTGAGATACTGATGAGAGCAGTCTCCTGCACCGGGTGCCCAAAACCCCTCCCAGGACATGCAGCCTGCTCCGGGGAGATGATGGAGCTGGGAGTTAGTTTGCTCTTGTGAGCTCTGGGTGCAAAATCCGAATTACTGGCAGAACAACAATAGCTAAATGACCAAACCATTTTTTAAAGCACTTTGAACAATCTGCTTCCCCAGCCACCCGGGTGCTTCGTGAAATGCCTGTCACTGTACTGGGTGAATATTTCAAAGCAGGAGCAGAAAAAGGTACCAGCTCCTCCAGAGCAGCAGCGGTTTTCTCCTAGAAGACAGTGGGGAGGAGGAGGATGAAGAGTTTCGCACAGGATGTTGTAAAATTGAAATACTACGAAGTCCAAAGGTGAGCTCCTTGTACATGGCCTGGAGAGTGCTGGGCAGGAGATGCCAGGGAATTTCTTGTAGTTTTATTTTCTGCTGAAGAATTTGGAAACCATGTGTGTGAGGAAGCAGGGCTCTCAAAGAAAATTATCAGCGGTATTTGGGAAAATGCAAACTATCCCTGGCCATATTTCTTTAAATGTGTCCCCCTCCCCTAAATTTTCCCAAACTCTTCTCAGTTATCTTTGTGTTCAAATTTCCTTCCCTTCTAAAGCTGAAACACTTTCATTGTATTGAAATTAAATGAAAAGAAATCCCCAACTAAACCTGAAAGCGATTGAAAAATTTTAATATAAAAAGCCATTTTTCCTTGAAAACCATTCAACTGGCTGTAATCAAATCCTCTCCTATTAAAGCAGCAAAATTCCCCTAGATTTCAGGAGTAGTGGGATGGACATTCAGCAGATTTTGACACAGACAGGGGCAGCAGCTACAAAACTCCTTTCCCCGGTCACTGCCTACGGATCAGGAGCATTCGGATTTTGGGGCTTGTCTAGCAGGCAAAATTGTCCAGAATAATCTATTTTGCAAGAGCTGTTCTGGAGCTGCTGCTCGTCTGAACCCTATTGAGGGAGTGTATTCCAGAGAATTATTTTGCTCTGGAAGAAAGCAATAATTATTCCACCGTAAAATTACTCTTGTTGTGGCAGACAGTGGTCTGAGCAGGGAGCTGTTCCAGAACGATGATTGTGGAATAGCTTATTCTGCAATAGCTGTGCTGGTCAAGCTCCCCATGTCGACAAGCCATGAATCCCCGCTGCAGCACGGGTGGGAACGCACCCAGCACACGCAGCCTCTGGCTTTACGGAGGGCTGTGTGGCTGCGAACTGATGAATGCAATAAAGTTATTATCGTGCTTGCCTTTGAGCAAGAAAGAAAGATCTCTACCAACACCAGCGTCTGCTGGATTTTTCTCCTCCGTTAAACGTTATGCACTCATCTGTCTCCGCACAGGTACGCAGGGTTGCTCGCCCCTTCTCCCCCTCCCTTCCCACTGGAAAGCTGACTTGTTTTATCAACGTTCCTTAACTCTCTCAACCTCGTGGGTTTTATCCCTCTGCCCAAATGGATGCAACGCCCTTTTATTTTAACTGCATACGTGACTTTTTGTCAGTGCTCCTTGGATTCCCTTTTTTCCCCTGGATGCCCGATGAGGTTAAACTGCAGCAGGCAGCTCTCCGGCCCCGCGATGCCCGCAGCGAAAGCATCACCACGTGTCATTACCCCGTGTTTACAGTCTTCTCAGGCAGCTTTCAATTGGCATGACAGTGTTTTCCTGCCCGAGCCAACTTGAATTAATTTGCAGCATAAGATTTCAGGAGACAGTATCAAGTCCTTCAGCGAAATCCAAATAGATTGCAGCTGCTCTGCGCTCTATTAACCCCATAATTTTGTAATTCTGTCCAAAAAAACTGGGGGGAAGGGCAAAGAAAGCTGGAGTCTGGCAGGATTTTGATTCCACAAATTCAAATGCGAGTTGGAGGGAGTGTAAGAAATGTTTTCCTGGAGCGGGGTAGCAGGTTGGTGTGGCGGATTTCCCTGTCTATAACATGGACTTCTTTCTTTACCTCTGCATGCCCCTTTTATCCATAATTAATGATTGCTCTATTCCCCAAAGTGCAAGTATTTGTGTCTCTCATAGCTAGCATGAAATTTTCTGAAGAACCTCATGATTTTTGCTCTTATGTTCTTAGCTGCTATCAGCTTCCAAGGGGACTTCTGGTCCTCAGGGATAGGTTCTTCAAAGTAGTTAAATGTAAAAAGTAATAATAATTAAAAAATCTACAGCAGCCCCAAAACACAAGAGATATTGCAAAATGTGAACCTTTGAGGATCTCAGATGAAGCAATTTCAAAGGGGAAAGGGATAAAACCAGGCTTGCTAGAGATAAGCCTGGGGGTGGCACACCAGTGTTTGAGGGATGGTGTGCTAGCAAGGTCCTTCAGTCTGCTGTCTCAGTGGAGGTAGGGGATGGAGATCCATGCAGCAGCAAAGGCGCAAGGGTTATTGATGTGTTAGAAACCACGGAAGCACCTGAGAATGGTCATGCAGGAATGAGTGCCTCTCCCCCCAGAAAGGGGGTGGAATCAATAGCCCAGCTGATGTGCATCTACACCAATGCACGCAGCATGGGCAACAAACAGGAGGAGTTGGAAACTGTTGTACAGCTGGAAAACTATGATACAGTTGTCATCATGGAAACGTGGTGGGATGACTCACAACTGGAGTGCTGCAATGGATGGCTATTTACTCCTCAGAGGGGGTAGGCAAGGAAGGAGAGGCGGTGGGTAGCCCTGTACATTAGGGAGTGCTTTGACTGTCTAGAGCTTGATGATGGTGACGACAGGGCTGAGTGTTTATGGGTAAGAATCAGGGGGAAGGCCAACAAGGCAGATATCATGGTGGNCAAGGCAGATATCATGGTGGGAGTCTGTTGTAGACCACCCAACCAGGATGAAGAGGCAGACAAAATATTCTATAAGCAGCTGGGAGAAGTCTCACAATCGCTAGCCCTTGTTCTCATGAGGGACTTTGACTTAACCAGATGTCTGCTGGAAATGCAATACAGCAGAGAGAAA
>VYZW01024243.1:0-14230 GCA_013401315.1 Balaeniceps rex
CTAAAGGTCCCTTCCAACCCAAAGCATTCTATGATTTGAATTTTTTTACATCATACTTTCACAGCAATGGCAGTTCATCTTTTCAAAGCACTGGAGGAGGACAGAGAAGAAGAGGGATTACTTGTGAAATTTTGTTTTATTCTGTCGTGGCTTTTTAAATGAGAAGGATGCAGGAAATTCATAGCACACACTATTATAGAAAAAAGTTTAGCAGATCACCCAGTGATGTACTGTATTTGGCAACTGAAAGTTTAGGCTTCTTTGGCCATGGTCTGTGGTTTTGCTTTGTACATAGTACACAACAGAAGGGACCCTGATCTTCAATTTGCACATATACAGACCACTGCAGTAAGAATAAAATAATGTCTGGGTAGTGGCAATATTTTTAATAATCTATTTGCCTATTTAAATGCATTTAACTGCATGTTGCTTGTTCAAAAGTAGTCAAGTCTTGGGACAACCCATTCCCTTCCCTCCATTGCAAAACTGATGGAAGCAGAGCATATTGGGGAGTGAGGGATCGCAGAGGTCAAGAAACGGAGTAATACCCACTTCGCCTGAAAATTGTGCAGTAGATTTCTTTGTAGACGAAAGATGCCAGTGGAGTATAGTCAAATACTGCCTGTATTATTCTAGAAGGGGATGTATGGGGCAAGAGGTGGAGATGGAAGAAGCAGCAAACACCTGTCAGAAACAGGTAGCTTGGAGGCCAGGTGCCCACAGCAGAACGCACCAGGGCCAAAAACAAAATTTATCCCTGGTCTGCTGTGGAGAGCCCATCATACACAGCAGGATCCCTGCAGCTTAATCTGCATGCATGGAAGAGGCCAGAGTCTCCCTGTTCCCATTTCAGCAGGGGTATTCCCTGCATACCAGGCAGCCAAGCCTCTGGGCACTCACAGGCAGCATGAAGTACTTACAAGTTTACTGTCAGAGGTCAAAATTTCTAGCCAGCAGATTATTTTTTCTGCATCCCCTATTACTTTACATCTCCTGGTCTCTTTCCTTTTGGGGGGACACTGACTGCACAGAGTGTTTATCTGTTTATCTGGGAGAAGTGTGTGTTTGGTTTTTTTGGTTTTTAAATGGTCTTTGTTGATTCCTTTGAATTTTCTGTAGGTAACAATATTTTTCTAGTTACTTTCAAAATACAGCATGGGTTTTATTTGTCAGCTTTTGGAGAGAACTGGCTTTAAAATGATGGTCTAGGCATATTATCTTCTCCAAGCTGTGCCATGTTGAGAGCCCTGCCTGAGGATGTAGTAGTATTACAATGGCTTTGAGTTTCCAGGGGCTGGACTAAAGCAGTCTATAAGGATTCAGGCATTAGAATAAGGAAAGGCAGGTGGCTTTTGCTCTGTCTTTCATTGCTGTTAGACTTTGCAACTAGTTATAAGTCAAAGATGTGTTTGACAGCCAGAGAGAGTTATTCTAACTCATTCTTCTACCATCACTGTCTATCTATCCCAGACAACTTCTTCCCAAGCAGTACAGGCTTCCAGGTTTCCAAATCTCCATCAGCTAATAAAAGTTAACCCAAAGTCCCAAAGCTACAACAGAAAAGTTGTGCATCCAATATTTCCTTGGTTTCATAATTAAAGAAAGTCTGGAGAATAAATCAGTGGGCCCCCCCTTGACCAAGTGTTTTCAGAAAGGGAGGGACAGGACCACCAAACCCATGGAATCGTCTTCGCTCTTCCCTTTAGCACAGCAGATTCTCCTCTTTGCCTGAATGCAAGTTAAAAGCTGATTTTTGGTAACTGTGACAGGCAGTATCAACTGGTAACACAACTAAATTTTTAGTAATGTTTTTGAAGACTGAGCAGAGCAATGATTGCCTGCTATCACAGTGATGCTACCTGCAGCTACTAAAATACTGGGATGGTGCAAGTCAAACAAATTCATCCTTATCACTTTGTTCCTACTCTAACAGATACATCATGGGACAAAAAATGCATCAAGGGGTGGCACTGCCACGTGCTCAAGATTTTATCAGAAGTCTCATAGGATTTGGTGGGGTTTTCTTACACACTTAATTTAAACAGCTAACTTGGCATTCACATGTAGTAATTACTTGAGAAACTCAGATTTCCAAAGCCTCATATTTATGGAGAAAAGTTCTTACAATAAAGCTCTCCACTACCACATGACCTATTGATCAAAGTTTTGCTGCAGGGGTTTAAAAAGTGATGATCCTAACATGTACACATACAAAATGGACGAAAATCCTCTCAGAGACTTGATCCCAAAACCACCAGTGCAGCAACTCCTCTGACAAAAATCAACACCCTGCTAAAAACATATATCCTCTTGCTGTGAGCAGGATCCAAGGTAAAGCTGTTTGTGAAGAGCTGATCGTCCCTGTGTGCAGAAGAATATACAATAAATTGGAAGTGGAGTTTGCACTACGCATCAGCATGCCACATCCCTACATTAAGATATTTTAAAATAAGTGGGAAAAGCATTACAATGCCCACTTGATAACACTTCCTAACCTTGTATATTGTTACTGCCATCCATTTCTAGGTTTAAGAGGGGTTTTTTTCATTTTATTTTTGCCAGTTTTCAATTCGTCAGTATGCAAACTTTCACAGACTAGTCAATTAAAATAGTATTTTAAGTCAGATTTTAAAAGAGAATATTATATGTTACTCACCCAAAATCAAGTCACATTATAAGAACTGCAGGCTCCTCCTACTACCAATACTATAAATACTACAAAAAAAGGGTTTCCAGTTTTTCTGGCCCAATTTCCACATTTACATAACTAAACTATTTAAGATCCATGATTCTGTTACCCAGATACGTAGTTTCTAACTCATGTTTCTGTTATTCAGATAGATACAGGTTCTATTTTCAAATCTATTACCTTATTCATTGGTTTAAGTGTTTACATGAGGACTAAAACCAAGGCTCACTGAGCAGTTCCTGGTTCCCTGTCCTCTGCCTGTTTTGAGTGGGAGGACAACAGATGACCTTTTCTTCTTGCTTCTCTTGCCTAACTCATTATTTATTTCACAACTCATCCAATACAGTAGCCAGTAGTGTTTAAAATTCATTCAGATAATCTTCCCAAAAACTTCAGCTCTAGATCATTTGAACCTGCTGATTTATGCAGCAGCTCTAATTTTTCAAATGGTACTCTTAAAATCCTTTCTGTGAGCAGCCAGGTTTGCAAGACTGCCAGTCCCTCCCTCGCCTGGACCTTGCACACTCTCATTGGGAGCATTCTGAGCTCACTCTTTACCAGCACGTGACTCCTGCAGCCATCGAGCAGTACAGAATACGTGAACGAATACATGCATGCACACACAAGGTCCCTTTCTTATTTGGAAAAGGTTAGTTAGAGAAAAAAAAAAAGACATTTACTAGCTCAAGCATGTTAGTTTTCTCATTTACAAGCAGTCAGCTTTAGAATATTTTGAGAAGTACTACTCTCTGGTCGTACTGTGTGCACTTCAGAAAAAAAGACTATGGAAAAAATATTGGGTTTTGATGACTGGTTTACACATCTGCAGTATGAACAGCTTACTGTATAATAATGCATATTCATTAAAATCAAAATTGTTGCTTTATTTTTTTGTTAAATGATCCACCACCACCAGTTGCATGTATACAGAGAGCATGCCGCTCCGGACAGCATGCCCTGCCACAGACCAACAAACAGCTCAAAAGGGAAGTTTTCAATTATCCCACTCCAAGTACATCATTCCTACTGGAAGGATATTGCAATTCGCAGATTAACCATGAATTAAATTTATATTAAAAAATAATATCCTGCATTTTACATCCTAAATTAAACCAGATTTAATTAAAGCCTTTGAAAGTAATTTTGGCTAGGGCTTCATTTATATCTACAACTAAAGCAGACACTTTCTCAGGCATTTGTGCCAAATTTGACTAATTCTTCTGCTCTGTGTTTTAATTACTGCATATGTTTTCCTGTTGCAGTTAAGAATATCCATTACACACTTGAACAGCCAATGCTATGAGAAAGCGTTCTTTTTTTTTAAAGCCTAGTGGTGTTTCAAATCATTATGCAATACTGGCAAAGCTCTACAGCTTGCAGATGCTTCTACTATATACTGCTATAGATAGTCTGTACACACACCCCCCCATGACCCATGTCTGACCTTGGCTGCAGCAACGCACAGCACATCCAGAGCAACCTCACAGATGTAAGAGAAGCTACACAGCACCACATTCAAGCCAACGTTATGCTTATATACCACTGCACTTCTCCTGCTATGGCACCTATATTAAAGCCAACTTCAGTAAACATTTTCTTCTCAAAAAGACTGATTTGTTTGGGGTTAGATTCCTTGCATCCCATCCCTGCTGTGCAAATGCACAAAAAGCAAGCCTGCCAAGAACTCAGTTCATGCAGCATAGCCCTGTACCAGTGTCCCCAGAGAATCCCAGCCTCCTAATTTATGGGTTGAATTTCAAAGACTTGATAAGAGTTATTCCTGAAGTTCAAGAATCCATGTCAGACAACAAGGTTTGGAGATCACCCCTTCTAGTGCAAGTTTTAAGTTTCCAGTCCACTTGTAAAGTTAAACAGGGGGAATTTCAAGTGCCAAAAAATGTAAACTGCTGCAATCCTTGCTTTGCTTGGCTTAATGACTGAGTTACCTCCCCAGACAGCCAGATGCAAACCGTTAGTGGAACTGGAGTTTTAGATCATTGCATTTGGTGAGATCTTCCTGCAAAAACAGCCTTGTTCTCCTCCTTGGCTTTGTAGACCAAACCACACAATGAAGTCACTTCTAAACATATGTATCACATACTGTAGGTATGTGTGTACATACACATTGTCTACGGTTAACACCAAAGACCAGTGAGCAAGTTTCCCTTGGATTAAACCAACAATGTCTAAGCCAACTGCTTCAGTCGGCTTAAATTTCAAGAAAAAGGGAAGATCTGCAAGCAGGAGAAGGCAATCACAGCTGTCTTAAAACTTAAAGCAAATTACGTGGGAGGATTTGCAAATAGAAAAACGAAGTGTATTTAAAACAGTAATTTTTGAGTATTGAAAGTTTGAGATATTTTGAATAAGAATAAAATGTATACTTTTTGCATAGCTATGGGTCAGAGTCTGCTCTCAGTTGTACAAGCAAAAATTCGAACTCATTGCAGAGAAATCAGCAGAACTGTTTGTTACACCTCTGTGGATTTGAAAAAGTAGAACTTGGCCAAGAAGTCTTTTCTAAGAGGAAAATATGCCTCTGCATGTTAACTGATGAAAATAAGACAACCTATATATATATATATATATAAAATGTTCACGTCTGTTCTACCATCATTTACATGGGAAATATTCTCTTCATTTCAATAAGACTCAAAAAGAACTGCATGTGATAATGTGAATTACTTTATTATTACCCTAATGCAGAGAATATTGAAAGGACCTAATCCAGCCTAGTTTTTGTCCTATGAAAGTGTTCAAAGTCAGGTTGGACAGGGCTTTGAGCAACCTGATCTAGTAAAAGATGTCCCTGCCCATGGCAGGGCGGTTGGACTATATGATCTTTAAAGGTCCCTCCCAACCCAAACCATTCTATGAATAAACAGAAGAATGCATCTTTGTACTCAGACTATATGTTATGGTGTTCCTTATGAACAGTCTCTAAAAAAAGAAAAACCAAGAACATTTTATGCCATTTTGGTGGGATTTTTCAGTAAGAACTAATAAAAGAGGGAAAGCAAAGGGTTAACCAGAATGTGAAAGCTATTCAGAGCAAGTCTGAAATTATCAGACATTTCACTAATAAACAAGTCACACATGCTCTGCCCACACTAAGCTTTACCATGGATGCTTGCAGCTTTACTGCAGAGATTCAGACACATCTAGGTCTAGATCCCTGCTCAGAACGTAAAATCAGGGGAATTCCCAGCCCCACGACAGAAGAACAGCACTGCTGGAAGGACCCACACCCACAAGTCTGGGAACTGGGTTTCAGATACAGGACCCAGAGCTTGGCCTTTTTTCTTTATGGTGGCAAAATGTTACAGTGTTTATCTGTACTGAAATTCTGTAGTTGCCAATACAAAGCAATCAGGCTGGGCAGCAGTTCCCTACGAACAAATGAAAGCACATGTGCTATGTTTTGTACCCCTTTTCCAAATCTTTGGCCAAATCCTCGATTGCCAAAGCATCAAAAACTTCATTTTTGGTTATTTACAGACTCTTCCTCAGAAAGTGCAGCATGTGAATCAAAAACTCTCTACTTTGCCTGCCATTTGGAGATTTTTTAATAGATCTTGGGCTAGTAAGTACTCAACTTTTCCTTATGACAAAGGCTCTATTTTGAAAAATACAAGGCTCAAAACCTACAACACAATCCCCAAAGAAAATAAGAAGAAAGTTTTAAGCCAGTGTGCATTCAGGAAGCTCTGAGAAGTCACCACTCTCCATCTCTGATGCATATTCCTGTTTTTATTGTATTTGTTCCCTAGAAGAAACACCTACCGTCACCGCATTCCTTTTTCCACCAGCTTATCAGTGCATGTCCTTGACTACAGTACAAAAACCAGCATTTACCAACACTCTGCAGGTGAAAGACTATTCTTCTGTATAAATTATACATCCTAGGAACTCAGCTTTGCTTTCACACTGAAAACCTATTCAAAGCTTTCCCACATCTGTGGGCTAAGTGGTTTGCTCCAGCCAGGGGGGCCAATAAATGCTGATATTTCAAGAAACCTAATCTCTTAATGATTGGGATCAGACGAAGGGTATGGCTATGAAAAAGACAGCTTGAAACGGGCCTAATCTCTAGCATATCTGAACCTACAGACGGCAGAGACGCAGCACTGCCACCAACATAGTTTCGACCGACTGTAATCTGCCTACCCAAGGGTGGTCCCACCAGAGTGATTGAATTGCACACAGAGATCTCTCATGCCAATACTTCTGTCCTGGGAAAGTACAGCATGGCTGGCTAGGCTAGGTGCTGGTGGGAGCCAAGCAGGCACCACGTCCATCAGACAACAGCAATGTGAACCTGCCAACAAGACAATATTCCCGCTCGATCCTGCTTTGGTCACAGCAAAGTTCCCTCTTCTTGCTTTCCAGACTGCTGGTTTCCCTGGGTCTGCCATCTCACTGGTGCCTCTGTACCTGAATATTTCCTGACTGGGCAGCCCTGTGCTGCCCTTCCCAGTTTGTGGTCACAGACAGACTGTTACTTTTTACAGAGACACTAGATGTTTTCTAATTCACTCCCCTATCAGCCAAATACAATGCTTATCAGCACTGGGGCACACAGCAGAGGCTCAGCTTTTCCAGTCAGCCCACTCGAGGCAGTGATACATAAGGGTACATATCCCCCTCCCTCTCCTCCAACTGAGCCCCAGTTGTCTGCCCTGCAGCAATAAGCCACCATCCTCTTCACTTGCTTGCAAAACACAAGCATTTCCACCTCAGCTTAATCTCTCCCTGCAAGAGAGTCTACGTGCTAATTGTAACGCCCAAAAAAATAATATAAAAACTTTGAGTCCTAAGCACACTAAAACAAGTTTAAACTTTCAAGCTGGACTTTCAGTTGACATATGGTGACTCATCAGCTTAGTTTATATGTACCCAATGTCCAAAACCAATGGTATGCGATCTGCAACACAGCCCTCCTACACTGATCCCCAAAATAAGAAAAGAGATCGCCCCAACTGTATACAGACGCAGTAACGTAACCAGAATTAATCATTTCCGAGAGGGCCGAGAAGAGAGACGGTCACGCAGCTGACCCAAGGAGCGTTCAAGCCTGGGAGAGGGCCATCCTCCCTGGGACAGAGCACATCTGCAAAGCAGGACGTTTTCCAAGCTAAGAGCTGATGTGTTTTTCTGGCAGAGGAAATGGGAGCTGGGAGGATTATGGTTACTTTTGAGGCGCCCGGGAAGGTGGGGGAGGGAGGTCAGGCACCCGGGGCACATTCGCACAATTATCCAGGCACAAAAAAAAGAAAAAAAGAAAAGAAAGAAAAGAAAAGAAAGTGTTATTCTGATCCCTCCTTCAGCAGAACAGCAGCAGGATTCAGCAAGCCGTGAATTTACTTCATGGGAGTTGCTTCAGCTCTCAGGGAGATTTTTCTACCTATACCTGGTTTTCTGCCCAGTATGCCTTTTATTAACTTACAGAGCACGCACGTAAGAGGAGGCACATGGGGGCTGGGGAAGAGATAAAGCAAGGGTGATTAGCAGATTGGCATTTCAGGAGTTAAACTGAGTTTTTCCAAAGTACTCATCACCATAGACTATTTAATAATAAAGTAACTGCAACAAAAGAAAAAAAAGAAAGAGTTAAGACTGTCACTCCCCATTAAACTTGATTCAACAGGTCAAGGATGACTGGTCAGTTTTTAAATACTCCAGGACAAAGACTTTTGTTACTAAAGTTTATAACACCAGAGTCCACTCTGGACAGCAGAATACTTATGCCTTCATTTAAAGTGAAGATTACAAAGGAAAGACCAATGCAGAAACCACTGAACATAAAACCAACATGATAAAATTAGCTATATGCTCCTATTAGTAATCCACCCTAAATATCATACAGCTGACAAAAGAACCAACATCTAGCTGTAACCCTGCAAAAACACACCCATCCAAATGTCGATTTTAGGCAGGTTGGGCCAAAAGTCTCAAAACAACAAATTTCTGGATAGTCCAATAATTGAGTCTTCATTTAAATATCTGTGATGGAAGTAGATGCTTATCTTTCAAAAATTTGACATTTAAAAATTAAACTGGAAGTATAAGCTCAAAGACAGCACGGAAGAGAGGAAACCTAAACCAGTAGCTTCAATAAAAGACTGAAATGACAAGGAAAGCATCACAGAAAGAGAAGTTTGTCATTTTCAATGAAGTTTTGATTACTTTGTTTCACCTAAAACTTCTTGCGCGTTGACTCTCATGTACCCACAACACTTGCAAGTGGTACTTGCTACCTGCTGCCATTACCAAAGCGTGCATTGCTCATTCCCTTTAGGATGATCAAGGCTAGCTTTAAAAATAAGGCTGTGTCTTAATTTCTGAATCTGAGGTTTACTGTACCTGTTCCAAGCAATTCCATTTTAGTCATTTGCCATGTATCAGGAGGCCTGAAAGAATTTAGAATCCAGGGTTTTTCCTGGAAAACAAGCCCCAAAATTTTTTCCATCAACAGTTGTCCTTGAGTCAATTATGACATTTGTGGCTCTCTCAGCAACAGGTCAGGAGGATGCCACACTTAACAAGATTCCCATTGAGAGAACAGCAAGTCGGACCGAATCTGGTGGCTGATTTAAAGAAAACAGCCCCTCCTGTTCCAAAGACAAACTGGTAACACAGAAGAATTTTCTTTAAAGTTCTGGTGTTAGAGTCTGTTTTTTATGACAAATCAATGCAACTTCAAGATAGCTGTTTCACTCTGTGGTGCAGCAGATACCTTCCAATTAATTTTTAGAGGTGGAAGTGGTTGCGATGGGACTTCTGTACTTACTGACCAAGTCTTAAATCCTGAGATCCCTAAATCTTAAGAAAACCATATATAGAGTACTATTTGCCAACAAGAAATAAATATTCTCCAGCAATATGAAAAGCTAGGCTTATGCCACAGGCACCTTACTTTTACCCAGCAGCTGGCAGTGCTGCTGAAGCACTGTCTGAACAGCACTCAGGAGCTAAACTTACCAAAGTAAGTTTATGACAGGCAATGAAGAAAGTTTCTACAGTCCTCCACAAGATCACAGAGTTGTGATGTTACATAGGAGGTTCAGAGTTAGGGAATTCACTTTAGCATATGTTTTAAGGGCAGGAGAGCACAATGAGAACCTCTGCCAGATCTGCTGGCAGTTCTGTTCTCACCCTCCTTCTGAAAGCTGCAGGGCAGCAGCAGAGTCAGACACTTGTCTTCATCACTGGGAAAACAATCCATTTAACAACAGAAACAAAGATGATTCATGAATGCACGTGAATTGATATTTTTTATGGAACAGAAGAGACAAAGAGAAACCAATTCTAGAAATGAAAAGTTTCTTACAATGTTTCATAGAAACCCTCACACTGATTGTCCTTGGCAAAAACCACAGTCTTTAGGGCAAAGCGTGCTTGTGTGCAAGCCAACAGCAGGCACATGACTTTTTCTTGAAACGTGTTATGAGTCAAGAAGTAAAACCCCACAATTTGCTGTTTAGCAACACCACCTCCACCATCAGTAGTCTTTACATAAGTTAATAAATAGACATAACAGCATTAATTTAAAGGAAAGCACTTGACAATTTATTTCTACCCTTTCCATCCCAGGTATAAATTCCATCCCCTAAGACAACTGGGTTCTGGTTTAAACTACTGTAGCCTACAGCTCGAGCAGAGCTGGTCAAAAAGTTTATTTAAAATTTGTGTTTTGTTTAACAGTTTTCTTGGGAGAAGAGTTTCTGAAAACTTCAACATTTTCAACCTGGACAGAGGGCTCCCCTTGCACATCTCAGCACAGCACTTGCCAGCTGTGCTGCTCTGCTCCTGAATTATGAGCCCTGTCTCACCAGGGTCATGGCAAACAGTGAAAAACAGATCTGCTCTTTCACCAGGGACTACTGCTTCGTTCAGCTGATCACAGGCCAGAATAACTGCATGTGATAATTATGAAGGAGTGCAATGCATGTGGCATGAGGGAGAGAAAGTTAAAATTTAAGACCTAAAGTTGATAGCTCTCCAAGTGCCCCCTCTCACAGATTCTGGTAAGATTCAAGAAGCACGTCTGATGATTTTCACCACCGCTTCTCTAACAGCTGCACCACTTGAGCTATTCAGTCTCAGAGTTTTAAAATAATAGCTGAAGTGTATTTTTCTACTATTTTCTTCTCATTATAAATGAAATGCCCAAGCCATATTCACTTAATACCACAGAGAAAAGAGAAACAAAGAAGAAAAGGGAAGAAAGGTCACTGTCAGGCCAAGATCAAGTCTGGAAAATTTCAGCTTGAGACATGAGCATTTCAGGAAGTTATAAGCAACTGGAATAATAAAGGAATTATAATTGAAACACTGCAAGAATTTTAACTATAGCTTTTGCTATCCTAGCCAAGTATTATTTAATGTATTTCAACAGCATTCAGAAACTCTTCTTGGCTGAGACATGAATGGTCTGTGCTTTCAAGATCACTCCCAACCTCCTTGAAAAGGCAGGAGAAAGGGATAGATGGTGTTGGTCACAGCCGCAACTGATGGAGATCATTACAGTTCCCTTGCTTTTGGTGGCATCAGAAAGTTGCAGGAAAAGGGAGCAAAACCAAAATCCCCCAACTTGTAACAGTTCATCTAGTTTACATCTGTGTTGCTTCCTCCCCATCACAGAAGTACCATGCCAGCCAGCCTCTCACCAGCACAGCTAATCGAAACATGGCCTTTTCTGATGCTTCCTGCAAGGGTATACAGAAGCAAAGGGAAACAGTTCTCCAATTTAGGAGAACTGGCTGTTCAAATCACAAGTTCAACATTTTTGTTACCACCCCCTCCCAGCACATTTCCCTCAATTCCTTGCCCTGCTCCTCACAGGAAGGCCGCGAATCGAATGAAGCCTAATCAAAGTTTTCCTTGCCTCTCTCCAGAACAGATTTATAATTGCAAACACACTAAATGCACCTTTTTTTTTTTTCCCTTCACTGCTCTACAGGAACACAGGATCCAGAAAGGCATCCTATAGTTGCTGAATTCCTGTTGAAATAATCCTAGAACGATTATTTTTCCAAACAGTGCTCTGTTAAAAAAATTCAGACATCTTATGAAAATTCTGCATGCCAACCCAGGCATTTAAATGTCTCCTGCAAAAAACCCCCAATGTTTCAAGTTCACTCCACTTGATTCCACTTAGCAAGTATTTGCAAAGGGAAGGAATGCCTAAATACACTGAGTTTCTAATACGATGCTCTAGAGGCACTGCCACCAGCATCTTCATTTAAGTTCTTTCCACACACTGTGATACTGTGTTTCAGTCAGAAACTAGGTCATAAACTTCCCTATTGGAAAGCGTTTATAGCTGTTTGGACTGGATTATTCTGTTCAAGAGGTTATAATAATAAAGTAAGCTTGCAAGCGTACTTTTTCCAAACTCTTGGTATGTCATTGCCAGTTTGAGAAATTGGCTTATTACTTATCCTAGTTTGGCTCCTCCATTCTTGATTTCTTGTTTGCTTTGACCTCTTTCTGGACAAATATAAAACTTACTGTTTCACCTAATTAACATTAGGGAGAATATAGAAAACTCTCTCATTTATTCCAGTTCCACAATCAGTTTTACAAAAACATTGCCAGAGTTTCAAGAAGCATTCAGATGTTAAGAGTCCTGCCAAATTTTACAGTCTAGTTATATCCTGCTACGGAAAAAAAAAAAAAATGCCCTGTTTCTTCAATTTTATACAAGTCTCTGGCAAGAAACAATCCACCTCCATATATTCACATGCATCCAGATGATATGTGGATATACCTTATTCTCTTTAGCCTAATCAAATTGGCCAACTCACTTTCTCCCCTTCCAAACACTCACAACACATTTTTCTCAGCCACTCCTTCCTGGACAGGCAAGCACAGCAGCAGATTTGCTCTTCTCCCCACCACCCCCCCTTTTTGAAGGCTTAAAACAGTGAGCAAATAGTTCAACCACAGTTCTAGTATTGCAAAGCTTTTTCATTTGAGGTTCCTCCTCTTGGTTCTCCATTAAATAGCTGGTCATTTTGTACCACAGGCAAGTTCAGTGTCCATCATCCATCAGAAGGGATTCAGGGGCAAAACTTTGCCCATCTTCTGGGGACTTGAGGAACAAGGCGCCCAACAGTTTCCTCTAAGTGAGAAAGCCGGCTTGGCAGTCTTTTACATGCTTTTCCATGAGCCAACAGAACAAATGTAATGGAGTCATCTTCAACTGAAAAAGCCTTAAATGATATGCTACATCCAACTTGCCTCGTATCTCATCAGGATTCAGCTGAAGGCCTCGCACATCAAGGCAATCCTTTGCAAGAGCTGCCTTATCACTTTCTGCCCCTAATATAGGCGCAGAAGGGAAAATGAGGGCAGATGGGATGGAAATAAGTGTACAACGTTAGGTTGGTTCTGTAAATCAGCAACAGATATTAAGTCCAAGATCTCTACCGCGTTTTGAAGAAAAAAATGGAGAGCAAAAATACACCCAACTTTTACCCAGCTGCATAAACTCTGCCTCCCAAATACTCTCTGCCAACAAGGAGAATCAGTCTAATTAAATTATTCTCCTTCAACTGGCTCTAAGATTTTAGCTAAGAGTTGGCTTTGGTTCTGCTTGCTTTTACAGAATTTTAAAAGCCTTTACTCTTGAAAGTGTAGTACTCTGTATTCTGTACTTAACACATTCACAGTATCAAATTTTACCTTTTCAGAGAGGATCACCTTCAGCAAAGCCACAGCCTTTTCCAGTTCAGCAACCCTACCACAACAGTTAACATCATATATATTGCACAGTGTATTTCTGTGACTCCATCTAAGTCAGGTAGATTTATGCAATATTCACACTTCCTTCCATAGCCTTAATGCATTAGCTGGAATATGTGCAGTCAGGTCCTCAATACAATGATTTTGCAGCAAAGGCACTATTGGGTAATTCCTTTTTTCTTTTTAACACATTTAAAGTTTCTGTGAACCCGAAAGCAATGTTTTAAATGTACAAAAGAAAAACAACAAGAAAAAATATAGTTCAGATCTGATTAATGGTCCTATATTTTAATGTGTTGCTAGGAGGCTCAACCCACTGAGTGCGGGACCCCAGGATATTTTAAACTTATGATGGTTTCTTCCACATAATCTTGAATTCTGTCAGGAAAAAGAATGGCCAGGATGACTGCTTCACAGCTCAGGGGACAGAGCATCTTCTCTGTGGCTTTCTGGAACTCCGGAAGGTACAGAACATAAAGGCCACACAACCCCCAAATTATTATTAAAAAAACATGGGAAATGAGCTCAAAGAGAAAAGCAAGACAGGTCCAAGCAGCTGCCTCAAATCGACACATTAGGAAAGGCACCAGCAGTGGGAGAACCACAGAAGGCCTTCAGTTTCACGTCACTTCAGGGAGATTTTAGTCTAGCTATTTAAAAAGATGCCTTCTTTAGAGCTTAGCACCCATCATCCTTTCCCACCACCCCATTGGAGCAAGAAGGGCACTGTTCAACTCCTGACTCTCCTGGCACATTGTCCTAGTCCCCAGGTGAAATGAAGTTAGCAAGTAG
>VYZW01024243.1:15812-49770 GCA_013401315.1 Balaeniceps rex
ATTCAGTGGAGACCCAGCATTTCCCCCATGGGATACGGCTGGATTTCACTACAAATACACAAAAGTGTTTTGTTTTCCTCTTCATGGACATATTTTTACCAAAGTATTAGCAGACTAACTGGTAAAAGGTTTACTAAGGGGCAAACCTCAAAAATTTTTTAGCAGGCCAAGTGCGGTTTAGGGAAGTGAAGCCTTCTGGAATTGATGCTCCAGTCTGGTATAACTTAAAAGTAGATGGAACTAATTCCTGTAGGAGCAGGTGGGTTGATGGAAGAATTAGAAATGACAGACTGTATTTTGTAATAATCTTTCGATCATTAAAACCCAATTTAACATGCAATGTCATCTGTTGTCAGAGTTACCAAATCTAGGAGAAAAACCAAAAACCTGTTCACAATGATTTACAGAGAGACATATGTAAACATTCATGTAGACAAGAGATTTATATTTTATATTCAGTGAATTTTGATGCTGTAATGTTAAAGACTGCTACTGTTGAAGCGTAACCAAAACAATGTGAGTAAAGTTAATGAACAACCATACCAAGTGGCATACATCTGATTTCTTACCTGAAGTGTATTCATCAATCATTACTGCTGTCCCAGGATAATGCTTCAGCAACTACATAACAAAAAGATCCAGTGAACTCCTAAACGTTTAAAAAGAAATACAAGCATGTTACACAATACAAAAGTCACCAAATCCACAGCAAATAGAACAATAATACTTCAGAGTTCAGTCTTATGCTGCAATTGCAAGGATTTTTTTGTTCAGATGATTTTTTTTTAATTTTTTTTTTTTTTTTTTTTAGACTNAACTAGAACCACAAGAAACACAATTACTAACAAGATGAATTATAGATGGAAAATCAACCCAATATGTAAAAACAGAAGTATCAAATGAGAAGCAGTCATCCCTAGTTGGTTTAACGATTTGGCAACTATGCTGTATCCACATATTCACTTGCTGATATTAATTCTCACTGTATGCAGAGAAGTTTTTCAGTTCTCGCAGGAAAATAAATAACATGTTACAAGTTATGGTTATATTTTACAGAAAGAATGACTTATGCTAAATGTAAAATGTGTCTTTTCTTCAAATTTTTCCTTTATTTTCAATTTCAGTTGGAAAGCTCTATATTTCTTAAATGTCTAGGTATAAAGAATATTTCAAAATTCTGGACACAGCATCCTTCAGAGCTGCATTTTGACTTTATGTCCACAACACTGGTACGTTAAACGGCTCTGCAATTTACATTTAGTTATACTGTATCTCTGTAAAGTATTCTTTTTCTAAATCAAATACTAAATTGGAAAAAACACGCACTGCTAATGTTGCATGCATCTGCTGGATTAACAG
Organism: Balaeniceps rex; assembly: GCA_013401315.1. Classification (NCBI taxonomy): domain Eukaryota; kingdom Metazoa; phylum Chordata; class Aves; order Pelecaniformes; family Balaenicipitidae; genus Balaeniceps; species Balaeniceps rex. The sequence continues at coordinate 17,172 of VYZW01024243.1, forward strand.
AGAGTAACTATGCAGTAAGCTAGCTAGCAAATTAACCTTTCAGATTTCATGTACTGCAAGTAACTCCCATGTCTGCAAGCATATCACCATAATTTCACAGGGCAAAACATGCTTTCTGGGATACAGGAAAAGTATTTCTTCATAACAGTATGTCAACAGGTCTGCTTTTATGAAGGACATCACACTTTATTGTGAATTACACCTATATTACACATTTTCTCCCTTATATGCATTATAAAATTATCTTAATCAAATCTAAGGTGCAAAATGCAATCTCTCAGTAGGTCCAACCAAATTTCTAGCAATCTAACACATGGAAGAACATTCTGGTTTCTGCTGCTTCAATACAGTTACTTCTCACGGACAGATCAGCTGCCTACTCCAGTAAATAAGGCTAGCAAAAGATCATTCAGGATATGGCTACAATTGTGTTTCACTACATTTCACTTATGAGACGAAGCTTACAAAACCTACATGCGGATACCCATCTTGCCATCTACAGAATTTAAAATTACTTACCTAATATTAGTATATGCACATAAATGCTTTCATAAAAATTAGAAGTTACTCTAATTTATGCAAGGAAAAATAGGTTTGCAATCATTTTTCTAATATGCATCCTTTCACATCACCAGTTTTATGTAACTGTCTTAAAAGTCTACAGAACCTCACTACCTACTACACAGTAGAGGCATCAGTGCAGCTCTGTTTTAAGAAATAACTTGAAAAATGGCATGATTGGGTGATATTCTTATTTCATTACTGACTCCTCATATTTGCTCTGCTTACAAATTAAATTAAAAAAATCAATCGGTTCATTAGCTCTCAGATCAAACTAGCCTTTAAAAAAAAAGTCAAGTTGTGCTCCCTCCACACTCACATTATAGCAGCAACAGACCGCCTTGGCTAATGCATACCTTCCTTTACATCCACACAACCTGCTCAGCCTTCAGTGAGACAGCCCAGACATAATGGAGAGGAAAGTTTCAGGGCAATGAATTGTTACCCAGGCACAGCTTAGAGTACACAGTGTGGTTGAGTACAATCTCTGGATGAGATGTGAAACAGAAAGAAACCCAGCTTACCTTTCCAAGTTGAGACCAACTTAGCAGCATTTTTCAGCTACAAAATACAGAATATTTTAATTGCTAAAGTAAGTTACCTTTATACAGAATGAATCTTATAAACTTGGTCTGCATTCAAGCTATTAAGTGGCTTTTCTGGGGGGAATCCTAAATTGCAGTTCCCTATCCATGTTTAAATCCTGTTAGTATTAAGTTGTCAATGCAACAATGAAAGACCTAATATACATAAACAGAGAAGACCTGACAGTTGTGCCATTACCTGCAGTGGTTTTGGTCTAAAATTTTCACCTTACAACACTAAGTTCCTGGAAATCCAGTCAGATTAAAATGAAACCAACCCACTCAGGAATACCATGCCAACTGTTTCCACAAAACGTCCTTTTAAAACTCAAGTTTCTTCCCAACAGTCTCTGCAATTTCTGTGAGGTGACCTCTTTCACTAAGATCATTGAAGAACGAAAGAAAAACAGAGAACACCTCTGAAGCACAGGCTGCTTACCTGAACATACAGCCACAAAAATCAAACCAACCAATGATAAAATGAAGCTGATAAAAAAGCATGCCTGAATTTATCTGACTGCAATTAATTCCTACCTTTAGAAGATACTTGCCATTTGTGACTAATTAAAGCCACACTAGGTATTAAACAAGAGACCATCAGAAACATTTGGCTCGAAGAGTGCTGGAGCGAGGGTATAGCGAAGAACAAAAGTTCACGTAGAATTCTATGCAGACTGCGGCTCCTCAGCCATCCCTATGAACTGCTAGTGGTCCCTACAGTTTCAGAAGATGGTCCACAAAATAATCACGAGGAAGAAAAATTGAAACCACATTCCCAAGCATGCAAGCAAGAAAACAACAGGAGAGAAATAAAAGGAGTGGGTCAACATTCAAAGTTTAGTATGATTCTCATCTGGTCACAAATAAAAACCATTGTTGAAACACAGCACAATGTAGTCCACTGATTTTTCTTTTCTCTAAAAAAAGTATTAGGTGGTGTTCTTACAAAAAAAAAGGTTGAGGAATACTTTTACAAGTTATGTTTCTTTGCAAATATATATTAGACACATAAACATGTCTCAAAAGGGCAAAGTCTTTGAAGTAAAAATAAGGACCAGAAAAGCACATGACAGAACCCAAAATGCTTCCCAGTTCTTCATGCTAAGTGTGTGCTCAAGCAGCATCTCAGACCATTATTGGGGAGACCTGTTCATGCACCAGCCTTCATGCTTTGGCTTCAACACCTGCCAGGCAACCCAGATGGGCACTGTGGCATTTTCTAGTCAGGGGTTGAAGAGGATCACCAACCTACCAACCGGGATTCACTGACCACCTCCAAAGCCCAAATGAAACAAAAGACAAAGCTAGTATCAAGCGTTAACCTTCAAAATTAGATAACTTTTGTCTGCTTGATTTCTTAAACCAAGAAGAGCAGTCGCATTAGTCAATGTTAATTACTTGTTTTCCTTCCCAAGGAAGTGGATACAAGTATTGCTTTGACTACTCAGATAATTTTGCTGCCTGAGGCTGGCAATCCCGAAATGCTGGGGAAATAGTTAAGATCACTATGATCAAACTCCTTCCATCCTCTTCTTACATCTCCATTAGAGACAGGAGAGCCCTAAAGGACCAGACTATTGCCCTGAGTAGTGGCTCAGCCCTTCACACCACTTGCTCGAGTGGAAAGGGGCCGTACCCCAGCCATCAACAGCCAACAGGGATACTACTGAGTGAGGAAGCCCTCTGCCAGAAGCCCTTCTGCTCTCCCCGACTCCTGGGCAGAGGTGCAGCTTGGAGACGAGACAATGAGGTATATGCATGAAGCTGAAGAGAGTCAACCTAGAAATCCTCCCTTTCTGCCAAGAATCATTAAAAGCAGTTTGTGCTACTTGTGGAAAATGTACACGCTCTTCTGGAGCAATGAGATGCATCATCTGGGCATTGCTGGCTGTCAGGCTCAGTCCCAGCGTAACTATCTATATGATGCCCCTTCCTCCTTTGCACCAACCAAAGTTTTGGGGCAAAAGATTGAGTGAAACACATCAGAAAACATTGTTTCCTTCATAAATACCGTCACTGCCTTCTAAAAGAACTAGACTAGGAATTATTTTTCAAGAAAGAGATCATTTGTAGGCCAGGGACTAAAGTACTACCATGAACTAGGTCAATCCCATCCTTTGTTACTGTTCTAAAGTACAATAACAGCAGGAAGGGGGGTCAGGGTGGAATAATCATTTGTTAACAATTTTAATAGTAAAGCTTTATTGGTTTTCCCTATGGATTCTCATAGTTATTATGGTGAAATTAAGCATTTTTCCTCCAAGTGAACTCTTGTTAATCCTTTTCTTTAGGTTCAGAGCTACAGTACATGACCCCGCAAGAACGTTCATCTACAGTCACAGATGGAGCTGCAGGCTCACTGGCTTGAAGGAATTAATTTCTTTGCAAGGCAGAAGCAACTGAAAAGCCAAAGACTTATCTACAAGAAAATCTGAATTTCACCAACTTGTACAAAGAACAGGATGAAACCAAAACATACAATCAGATACCTCACCAAAAAGCAGATGTGAAAAAACTCTGGCACGTTAGAGAAATACAATTTAGGGGGAAAAAAAAAATCTAAAGGTCTGTCATACCACAAAACAAGCTTTAGTTCTTAAAAAAAATCTGAAGTTTAAAACCAGATTAAATTCAACTCCAATGAACTGCCATCAAGAGAGCACTCAGACTTAACAGTGCTCAACCCCAGCCACCCAGCCTTTCTATTATCTCATACCTTTGACAGTCACTTGCTCACTTGCAAGATTTATCTAAAAGCCAGTTATAACAGTACCAAGTGAAAAGCCTGTTCTTGCTTCAGCTTGGTTGTCAAATTCTTAGTCTATTTTCTCCCATGTAAGTAAATAACAATAAAGATGTGAAGAACGCTGGAAAGTCAGATTGTCTGGGCATAATGCAAAAGTTTGCCACAAACAAAAAATAATACAAAGCAGAACAGTGGCCATCAGGTCACTGAGTATAGAAGGATATTGAAGCAACTAATGAGCAGGCAGAACTTAAAGCATGAGTGACAACCTTCACCTGGAAGCTAAAATCTGAACCTTACACTTCTGATGGTTGTCAAGAAATACTTCAAAAGCAATTTTTAATAGTTTAATTTTCTCAATATTAAAAAAGAAAGTTTCTAAGTCAGTGTTCAGATTTAACACTTCTTAAAACAAGCCTTAGATCAGTACTCACTAGACACATCACATTGCTGTTTTACAAAGAATGCGTTTAGAGACTTACATTAACTTGATCATGCATGTGTACATTTATCACCTTTTTAAGGATATCAAAGTTTGACCCATTAAACTGATCAGAAATATTTGTATATCCACAAACATTCACAGCCATTTATTTTGAGCACATTGCACTGAAATGTTTACTTATGTTTTCTAAAAGCTGATCATCCCTGACACTTTTGAGACCTCAATATCTTGAATTTTTCAAATCATTGCTTTCCTATTCAAGGAATAAAGGGACATAAAAGCTTCATTTAATGAAAATAACTTAGAAACAGCTTTTTTTTTTTTTTTTTTTTGCAAGAAGAGTCTAAGCACAGAAAGGTCAGAGTACTTTTAATTCTTGCCCACATTTTAATTTAAGCATTCAACTTGCTTACATTTTCAAAAGAGAGTTGCAGCACATTCTATATGAGAAAATATTACAGCCACACTGGAACTCTTACAAATGTCTATCTGAAACAGCATTAGCAGCTCTTTACTAGAATTGTTAAATAAGTGGCAACTGTCAAAAAAAAAAAAAACACGCACAAAGCCAAATGAATGTCAATTAATCTCATTTAGGTCTAGGATTTTTACCCATCTGAAGTGAAAATATATTTAATTAAATCATACCAATGATGGAGCATTCTCCCTTTGCCATTTCACTATCCATTTATTTTATCCCAATATTCCATTTAGCATAGCTGCCCTTAACACTGTGTTCTCAAAGAGACTCAACTTAGAAGAAGATTCAGGTCAGACTTCACTAATGAAAATTACTCTATCACATTGGCATAGGGCATCCACTAAGGAATCCATATGCAGGAAAGAGCAAGTGCTGTTCAGCCGTTGGAGGTTTCCCTGCTGCTATTTTCCTGGATGAGGAGGACAAGATTTCAGTAGGAAAGGCCAAAGGGAGCACAGAGCCCCTCCACAGTAGTGCCAGAGAGGCATCTGGAGCTGCCAAAGCTACACAGATCCTTCCTCCCACTATACAATTAGGTTCCTTCTAAGTATTACTTGCTAAACAGCTTTTTCCTTAAAAGATACCTATCAATATAAATTCATATTGAACTAACATTTTAGCTACGCATTTTGTGATCATCACCTGATAAAGAATGATGCAGTAATGGTGTTCTGATGTTTTTCCTCATCTAGTTTTTCTTAACAGTGCTAATTCCCCAAAGGGAACAAATTCCCTGAGTGGGACCCACCAGGTTACACAGATTAGAGTGGCCTTTGAAGATGAGCTATGCCAGTAGTGCTCCCAAGTTAATAAGGATGTGAGCAATGAAACCAGAAATTTACACAGAAGTATTAAGGCTCCCCAGCAGTAACCTGGCTGACCTAGTTGTGTCACGTTGTCAAACAAAGCGAGAAAACTCAATCCATGTTTTTTTTCCAAAGTACCAAAATACAAACAGTCTTCAAATTAAAAGCTGACTTAATTCACTTACAAAAGTCATCGTGAGCTATAATGGCACCACCTCCCCCCTCCTTTTTAATTTTGTTCTTTTCATTATCATTATCCCAGGTGGCTTTCAGGAATTCCCTGCAAACTAGTCACTATTATGAAGATGGCCTATTTTAATCACAGTCCCTTGACAAGAACAGCTAATTATCTAACTTTTCTGTCTGAACTACCAGATGGCTTTAGCTCTATACTTAACTTGCTTCTAGTTTTCACTAAGTAGTGACATTTGCATATTAGAAAGTGGGATGACACAGAACAGAAATAATACCACTACCAACACCAGTACCTCAGAATAGAGGCAGAATAGAAACATATGCATCTACTGCATTCCTTCACCAAAATAACAAAGTCACAGAGGATGACAGGCATCTTTCACATCTTCTTTTCTTATTGGACTCCCCAAAGGCATGCCAGCTTTCCCTTTTGCTGACAGGCCACAGCTTTCACACTGCCTTCTCCTCTGAAGCTGCAGACCTCCTAGTGCTGGGAGGCAGAGCTGAAACCTGGGTGGGGCAGTGGTGGTGGTGTTATTGGGTTGGGGGATTTTTGTTTGGTTGGTTGTTTTTTTTCTTTAAACAACACTGACATCCATTTCAAGAAAAACAAAAGGGAGCTCCCCTGTGTTGTTCCAGCCAACCCCTTTTAGACTTTCACATTCCTCCTCTTCTAAAGACCCCAGTTTTGGGTGCATCTACCCATCCGAGACAGCAGGTAACATGCCCGCACTGCGTGCCGTGGTCCTGCACACCTCGGTGCTGAGCACTCAGAAAGCATCTAAGTACGGTGCCTCATGGGACTACACAAACACGCAATCTTGGGGGGACGGTACCGCAAGACTGTCATCATTGATGGTGCAATTAGCAAGTACAGCTTGTATGCGCTTGCTGGGATGTGTACCAAAGCAGTCACATTTCAGCTAGTTTCAGAACCATGAGTTTAGATGGGGTTTGAGAGTATCCATTTCCACATGACATGGTGCACTGCAGATATGAAACAGCGAGGGAATCTGGCCCGAGTGCATTGAGTCAGCATTTACCCCTTGTATACACTAGGAAAATACAGCTGCTTCTGACTAGTACAGTAGAGATCAACCAAAAACAAGTCAAGGCCAAAGATCAGCCAAGTGAAGGAGTTTTGTGCACAGACATAGGACATTATATTTCAGGCAGGCAAAAAACACTGGATATTAACCATAGCAAACATATCCCTTACAAGTCACACTCAAAAAACGCAGGCATTTTCCTCTTATATCCTTCTCACTATACTTAAAATTCCAGAGTTTATTATACCACACTGCCAAAAATCTTTTTTTTTCCCCCCCCAAAAAAATAACAGCAATGCAAACATTGACGTGTTTTTTTTCCTATGGGTTACAATTCCTGTGAATAACTGTAACCATTCAATGATGTTGCAATATTCACTACAAAATAATTGAAGAACCCGGACTTGAGAAAATTCCCATGCCCTTGAAAACACAGGAGGAGTTTAAAAAAAGAGTCTATTGTCTTGATACAGAAACAAATGGAAAGGAACACAACAGATAGGGAAGAAAACATTATATTCAAGCTCCTAAAAGGGTACCACAAGAAATGGCAAATAAGATGCCAAACAGTAATTTTTATTATTTTTTGTCTGCGTATCTTTAGATAGTCAGTCACTTTCAACTGCCTTCTCTAAAAGGTTTAGGATGTATTTCTAGAACAAAGAAAATACCTTCATAATCAGAAATCCAACTTTTAGTCACATTAACACTAAGAATACATATACTTAATTAAATTATATGGGTAGCAAATTCAGAAGGGAGAATTGTTGCCTTTTTTTAAAAGATAGTATTCTAATCCTTGATAAAATCAGTTACTTCTGTGAAGAACTAGGAACAACAACATTATCATATTACCATATTTTACACTATAGCAAGCATTATCAGATAAGTGTCCCTTGGTACCATCACAGCAACATAAGGATGCCTAAGCATAAATAATAATCATAGTTTTCTCAGTTTTACAGCAGTGACTCTCAGGCAGGGCAGCAGGAAAGAAAGGCTGACTGAACACCTGACACTCCAGAAACAAAACTGATTTTTGCTAGTGTAATGGCCATCACAACTTCCATTTGTAAGGCTTCTCATCTCTGAGTGTATTGTGGCAGAGATGCTCATTGAATTCATGGAACACCTTTAGATTGGCAAACTTGGTAAAGTTCTCAGGTTTGGGTTTGGTTTCCAAAACTGCTTTGATCTTCTTGTTCCTTAGTGGAAATTATATCAGGTTTCATTTTCTGCCTCTATAGTCCAACTGAAGTCAGTTCTTGGAATAAGTACTCCAATAGAAACCCAAAACGAATACACACACCCCCTCCCTTCAATATTTGCTTGAAGGTATTTATGTAGGATTTAGACAAGCAGACCTTCCCAAATGGAACTATAATTTACATCCATAGAATCCATAACATTAATCTTCCAACAATCAAAGACTGTACTATCTATTTTTAGTAATCTACAGAGTTTTTAGAGCTGACTTAAGAGTCAGTGCTGAGCATAATAGGTCTTGGGAAGCTGACTTGAGTAGGACTTGTAACGACAATCTCTAGTTATTATTTCACAGAGCCCTAGATCCTCCTGAAATAGAAAACAAGGGTAACTATTGCCAAGAAAATTTAAGTTTGCTTATATTTTCCCATGTAGTGCTGTTTAATGTTCAGTTAACCAGCTTGGGTTCTGACTAGTTTGTAACACTGCAGTGTCTGCTGCAACTCAGTTTCCTTAAATCAGTGGGTGAGTGACTATAAGTTATGATTTAAAACGAAGTTTCCTAGATTGGTCAGCTTCTGTCATGTAGTCATTTGGCCAACCAGCAGCAGCATGGGTGAGATCTCAGCTGCCTGCCCTGTCCTGCCTGCCCAGGCAGCCTTGGGCAAGTCAGCTTTAGGCTACGTCCCATTACTGAGCTCAGCTGCACATCATCCCATCACCTAGAGGAGCCCCTAGCTACATCCCAACACCAGGGCAGGACAAGACCCCTGTCTTTTCCATACATCCTGGTTTCCACAGACCCAGATGGAGCTCAGAAACACCCCTAACAGGGTTAGGGCACTGGAGTGCTCTGCAGCATGCCCCTGATGGCAAACTGAGACACTGTGTGGGTGTCCTGTAACTTTAGCTCCCCACTTAAACAAAAAGCTCCTTCACCACAAAAGTGATGTAAAGTTCAAACTATTAATGAACATAAAGAACACAAGCAATAATACCTATGTAGGCAAATATTGACAAAGGGTAACAACTTCAAAGAAGTGGCTCAAGTACACTGAGTCCTTCTGAGTCATTCCTCTGTGGGATTTCTGCTCCGTGGTGACTTTGAAAGAAAGTCTTGACTATCCCACAGCATCTCCTTATGTCTGTGTGTGCTGCCTGTGTCCATTCTACAATCTGAATCACTTCCTGTGTGTAACATCATTAACTGGAAGCCTCCTAAAAGAAAAGCTGGAGGCAATCTAAAAAGAAAAAAGTTTACAGCTAGAAAGCACACAGATAAGGTTTTTTTCTTGACCAAGACCACCAGATATTTCAAACATAACAGACCACACCACTAAGTGTATGTAAGCTACTGCATATTAATACTAAACATTTCCTTTCTTTCTTCATGAAAGGAGTGAATTGATTGAATGGCACAAGAAATAATTTCTTCCTTTTGTTTTCATCATCCTTAGTACATATCAGTGCACAATTCTGTAAGTGCCAATAATCTGACATGGTATATAAAGACCTGTGTTCCTGCAGATATCCATAATATCATGTTAGAATTCTGATTTACAGCCATATCTTAACATCATCTAATAAAATGACTAACGTGGGTGATATACGACAAAATCACAAGCCCTCCAGATACAGACCAGACTGGGCAAGTCACATGAGTGAGTTATCTTTAGTACTGGAAGGAACTGATGAGGTAATTCCTTCAATAACTTATCAAAAAAATGTACAGCTTTAAATCTTAACTCACATTTTATCCCACATAGCAGCAGGAGGGTCTTGCTAATCAGAATCTGCAGAACATATGGACTGGAATATATCTCACCATCGAGCACCTCAAACTATACACGTTAAGTCACTGAGCTTTAGCACGCTATTGACAATTTGCCTTACGAATGTATCACTGTATTTTACATTACTAAAGTGCACATGTAAAGAAAAAAAAAGGAAGCTGTATTGATGGCAACTAATACAAACATCAAAGACACGTAGTGCAAAGCAATCCATGACTATACTGCCTTTCCATTGAAGCTAAGCAAGGATGGTAACTCTATGATCCCCTTCTTATATAAAACAGATTCAGAATTTTTTTTCCTGCCTTCCCATTTCCTGACTGCATCCTTGTATAAGGAAGCCTGTGAGCCTTTGAAGCCTCCACCCAAAACAAACATGAATCTTTATAACACTCACAACCTTCTGCTTTTTGACCACCCAGTGAGAATCTAACAGGATCCTTTGTTTGAAGGCCACCACAGAACAATACTAGCGGGGAAAAGAAAAAGAAGATGAGGTCCAAATATAATCATTACATAATATTTTTCTAATGAAATAGAAAGCTTATAAATATAAAGCTTAATGAAATATAAATCTTAACAATATGTTAAGATCTTTATCAATCAACTTTGAAGAACCGGCAATATTCATCAATTTAGCAGAGTGAAACCAAAACAAACAGAAAATATTTTTCAGTGTTTAGACAAGAATTCTAAAAATGACACACCTCTCAGATAAATGGGCGGTACTATTCTAATTTTGACACCTTTCCTGAAAGGGCATTCCCTGGAGACATACCAACCTGTGACCGACACAGTTGTTTCTAAGAACAACCAAGTCATGTTACCCAGAGTGCACTCCATACAGGGCCAGGGTGTTGAAACCCCAGAGAAGCAGGACCAAGCACAGAGGAGTGGCTGCCTAAAAAGTTTCTAGAATCCCAGAAACGTGTTTTGGGAAGCTCCTCTCACCCCAGCTACCGTTTCTGGTGAAAGTGGAAGAGTATAGCAAGTGCCATTATACAGGTGACTGTTCAGTGCCAGAAGGATGCTTTCATCCTGTAATAGAGCATACCTCCCCACAACTTTAAATGTCTTCACTCTAAATCATGCATGGATTTAGCAGTCCAGCTAAAAAGATATTAGCTGCTCCCTTATCGTGATTCAGTACTGTGATGGGCTCCTATTTTCTCAAATGGTCATGATATACAACTTCATGGCCCCTTTTTATCTCCCCTCCATTCACATTTCTGTGAGCATTTTAATTTCTAGTTTGCAAGGAAGTTTTCATTCTGAAGGAACCTAAAGTGCAGTACAGGTTACTTCTAAAGAAAACTTGGACATAATCCCAGTTTAATTTCTTTTTACTACAAAGTTATGCAACCCTAGGAAATCCTTCAAACACAAATTATACTTTCATGATTTTTCTTATTAAAAAGGAGCTGTAACTTTTAGGTATTTCAAACTCTCACATGTAGTTGTCAAAGTCATTTATCATCCCACAACTGTATTTCAAAATCACTTTTAAAAGAACACTCAGAAGTATACTACTATGATATATAACAACAACAACAGCTTAATACTAAATATAATCATTAATTGCAGACGTAGAGATACTGAAATAACACTTATGCTGAAGCATTCTCATGAAAGAAACAGGAAGAAACACTGATCAAGACATATGGATACATATGAATCTTATATTAGCAACTTTGTCTTTTCTTTACATTCACATGGAAGTTGCAAAGCCCATTTCTGTCATTACCCTCAAAAAAAAAAAAAGAGATGACAGCAAAAAAATAGGCCAATACATGGAACTCTATGGTCCACCTATAGCACTCCTCCCCAGCTCATAAACTGCCAATATAATAAAGGAAAGATGAGGGACAAAATTGACTGTATAAGCGATCTAAAACTTCTCAGAAAATTAAAGAAGGACATGTCCTGGGAGGAAACACCCTAGATGAAGGCCTTTTAAAAACATTCTCCTTTTCTTATGCGTTCTGATTTGATAGCATCTCTTCACAATATGAAATCCTTTGATCTCCATTTATTTACTGCAGCACCTGCATCCCAGAGCTGGGGTTTTGTTTGCTTGTGTTTTTAGAAAAACATGCTAGAGATACACACTAACCCTGCCTTCCAAAGGTAACAAGCAGAGCAGTACTGTTGAGAAAGCTCCGTTGCCTGTTCTGTTTTGCTCAAACCTTGTTACTAGATCTATACCTACACAAGCAGAATCTTTCACATGTTCAAAAGCAGCAACGGTCTGCTGTGAAAGCAGATCTATGTCTCATGTCAGAAGGCATAGTGGCAGTATATAGCCCAAAAGAATTGCAGAAGTGTCCATATAGTCACTTAAGGTACAGAAAACCAAGGTTCTTGAACAGAGGAGGAGAAATAGGCTGTTAGTCATACCATTTCTGCAATAAAACAGTATGATATGCACCTATAATATAGGTCATGTCAAAAATGGGAGAAAGTAGTGATGTGAAATAGCTGTGCAGAAATTAATGCTATAGTCAAAGAACATGCTTTGCAAATCAGGGCAATGAATATTTGATCCATAGTGACAACACTATGCTATTTCTTCAAAGTGTGAGAAGAACAACAATGGTATTTCAGGTAAAAAGGTTCTGGATGTTAAATGAGGCAAAGGTAGGAAATTGCATGTAGGATGTGTACTGCAATGCCCTGACTCAAGTAGCCAACAATATCAGGATCCAGACTCTGAGTCCACTGACAGCAGGAAAGCATGGATCTGCAAAATAAATCCAGGACCACTCGTACATGGCTACGCTCAAAATACCATCTAGCGGAACAGTTCTCTGCAGGGTGCAACCTTGTTTTGCAACAGGGTACAAGGCAAACTGGTACAACATTTTATATCTTCAGCTACCACCACTTAGTGCTACAGATCACTTGATAGAACTTATTCACATGTTTAACAATATTCAAAGAATTGCTAGAAAAATAAATAAGGCTTGTATACATTTTAAACATAAGTATAGTTTGAACTACATTTCATGATGCTTAGTTTTTTGGAAAATGAATTAATATATTTTTGTAAACATGGGCCATTGTAACATACAGTAAGTACCTCACTATGCGAGCAGACTAGGAAAATACTACTGTCATCTTTTTTCCCCCCTGTACACTGTCTACCACTGCCATTCTCGTGGAACCAGGCATTGCTCTCGCTCCCTAGTTAGCATATGGAAAGAGGAAAACTTTCCTGAATGAAACATCATGAATACTTGTTAAATGTTGAGAATTTAAGAAAGATATCCAACAGAATTACCAGTTTTATTAAAACCAGAAAACACAGAATGTTCACACAGCAAGGAAAGAAGGGGCTAAACTTGCCCATTTCTCACTAAATCTCCTTTTTTTTTTTTTTTTTAAGTTGTGTACAAAAAAAATGGGGGATTCAGGCTGACCCACTTTGCTGCTGCCTCATCTTCCCTCCATCATGCAAACAGTTCAACTGAAAATAATCCCTCCTCACTCACTACATATTCTCTGTAAAGCAATACATCAGCTGAACAATGCACATCATCTCAATGAAGATACTTGATGGTCATCTTTTAAACTGAATCTCTTTTCTGCTACTGACTTATATGGTGCTAGATACCAGTTGCGTGGGGTAGGGAAAGTTATCATATATATATACCATGAATAAGAAAGTCCTTATGTGAGGTTTTGGCTATTCAAAGGCATTCCTTTCCTTACCAGTAACTAGAATGTAAAAGTAATCTTACTCCCGTGAAAATTTTCTTTTATTGGGATATTTGTTTCAAATTCATCTAAAAACTAAATCAACCAAGAAATCTAAAATAACTGAACTACCATTTACAAAGGCAATCTGGTCATGGTCAAACATTTGGTATTTTTATTTGCAGAAGATCAAAAGGACTTTCAGAGTAAAGCACTTTTTCAAAGGCCCTTGGTGCAAGCTCGATTTATTAAAACTCATCACTGACAACATTAATGTATTCCTTTCTGCGAGATCCAGTTCTGCATTCCCCACAGATAGTACATCAACATCTTAAATAAGCAACCCATATAGGCTTGCTTCCAGCTGCTTGTAAGCAGATGAGACTGAAAATACTTCAAACCTGGAGGCTGGAACCAGCTGCTGTCTTTAAAAAAAAAAAAAAAAAAAAAAGCTTGTTTCATCCCAACATCCTTGTCAATATGATAAAAATAAATTTTCTCACAATTTGAAAAAAGTCTTCTCCTTTCCTGAGTCACAAAAAAAGAATAACCTTTTATTTGCAGGGAAGCATTCTCCAGTCTTAGCGACTAGGATAGTAATAAGAAAAATTTATAAGACAGCAAAAATATTAATATGGAGTAAATGTAGAGCTGAAAAAAAGTGGTATGCATCTGGTATTTCAAAAAACCTTCTTGAAATAGGATTTTGCTGGAACTTGTCTTCTGGGGTACTTAACATTGTGATATTGAAAGAAAAATATAACAAACTGTCATACTTGAGATTCACAAAATAGTAAACTTCTTTGTAAGGTAAACCCCTCCATCTTCTGTATCCCTATACAGGATTTAGAGAGACCATATATGGAACGTTCCATGTATTTTGACCACCAGAAATGTTCATTTCTGCACCAAAAGTCATGTAAGGTATCGGGAGGGGGTAGGGGGGATCAAGTATTAATCCAACACCAAAGCACATAAATCATCGTTTATTAAAAGGAAAAAAGCACAGGAAAAGAAGTGGCAATGAATCCTGAAAGAGCTACCAGGGACCACTTCTCCACAGCCTTGATGTCCTTGAGAATTCTCCCTCTCAGTCACAAATAAGTAGCAGGGCTGTAGTAGACAGCACTTGCTTACTTGGAAGAGAAGAAAAAAAAAAAAGCAGCATTCAGTGCATTTTTAGCTGCTTTTAGCATGATTTGATCTCTGGCAAGAAGCCTAACAGCAGCTGCCACAGTGTATCAGCTCCCCACAGACCTGAAGTGATCTATGGGATCGTGGTTTGGGAATCTTCAGACCAGGTCATTAGGAAAAGCCATTAATAACGGAGTTACAAACCCCAGCCAGCGATGGCATACAGCTTTAAGCAAAAACATCCTTTCTAATTAAAGCAATGTTTGCACTCCAGTTAAACACTGACATTTAATAAGTCTCACACAAGAGGTTCCTAAAGAAAAACACGCACTAAATATTTATTTTAATTTAAATACAGCATGACTCAGTTTTGGGTAGGCCTCATAGCCTCTGACTGCAATTCCCTGCTGGCTGCCAGGTCAGGGATCAGCGATGAGAACGGCCGAGCTTGGCGGATGGTCCCACCACGGAGGCAGTCCAGTGCCGCGGCCGCAGCCAGCGCCTCTCCTTCCCACATCGACTCCCTCGGCCCGTGAGAACGGTTTGGGCTGGCCTGGCTTTACGCTAGTTCATGCTCAAATTGGCATGAAATCGCCGCTGAAAAGGCTGCTCAGTACCAGGGGGGAGGCACACCGCCTCTTCCCCCATCCCCCAGGCTGACACCTCTGCCCTCTCTATATTCTTCACAGCACAGCGACATGCTGCAAGTATGAAGCCTTCTAGATTAATAATGAGAACAGGGCAACGATCTCCCTGGACTGAATCCATTTTATGTGAACTATGAGAACTTGGATTTCTTTCAGTAATGGAAAGAAATGAAATGCAAGGAGTAAGAGAAGGTTTTCCACACAGGCGTTTACATCTCCGAGGAAAGAAAGGGGAGAAAACCCACACAAAGACATTTATGATGCATGTTGTGGGCCAAATTTCTAAACTCTTCAACCTTTTTGCATTTCCAACTTTGTGCACTTAATAGTATTGCTCTTACTGATTTTACATACGTTTATTGTGCTCTTTTATTATGCTTCGATAAGTCTACATGCTGGGCACAGAACAAACATGTTCAGTGAGGAAACGGGCACTCAGGTTTGAATGCATACAGTGATAATGAAAACAGACATATGGAAAAAGTTGTCACAGTTTATGGTCACAATTTTATTAATAAGCCACTATGCCCCAGGTGCAAGCCACACGCATCCTATTTCCAGTCGTGTCAGCATATTAAGCTTAGCCCTAAAATTACTGGGTTAAAATAAATATGGGATATTGGCTTTCCTGAAAACTAATGCATTTAAGGCATGGATAACCTTTGTCCACGTGAGAAAGAAGGAGGTACTCACTAAGAAAGCAGCAAAATTATTCCATAGCACATCTCTTCTACGATACCATTTCTCCTCTT
Organism: Balaeniceps rex; assembly: GCA_013401315.1. Classification (NCBI taxonomy): domain Eukaryota; kingdom Metazoa; phylum Chordata; class Aves; order Pelecaniformes; family Balaenicipitidae; genus Balaeniceps; species Balaeniceps rex. Next base: position 33,267 of record VYZW01024243.1, read on the forward strand.
TTCTCTACAGTCTAGGAATTAGCAAGAGTATTCCCTAGTCCTCAGGCAGGCTATCAACTTTGAATGCAAAAGCCTGATGGAAGCTGTTTTGGAGATCCCTATAATCCACCGAAAGGCCACCAAATTCTCTCTTTTCCCCTTTCTGACACTACAATAAGTTGCTTCTTTTACCTTGTTTGATAAATGTTGCCCAAAAATGCCCAAGAGCTTTTTTTTCCTATTATCGATGAGATTGTTTTCAAAAACAAGACAGGAGATGAATCTATTCTAGCCATTGCCCTAGTGAGAAGCAAAGAGTGGATAGAAGAGCTGACTGTCAAAAATTACTGTATATGTCACAATTTAGTGAGAAGAATCAAATAGACAAAAGTAAATGCAATAGGGACTTCAGGATCTCAGAATGGTAAATTTTGAGAAACCAAGGAAATTAGCAAGGTTGTGCTCAAACACTTTAGCTCAAACACAGAAATATTTCATTTGAAAAATACAAATATTATTCACACTCCCATTCCAAGCAGGAGGGAAAAAGTGGTAAGGAAAGATTGGAGACTTGCTCAGATGAATAAACATCTTAAACAGGATATTGAGAGGAAGTCCAGACTCTACAAAGAATGAAAAGATTAATTAGGAAAGAAGACAATGTCTCAGGAGTAAGAAGTGTTGAAACTGTAGAAGCCCAGCCGAAGGGAACCCAGCCCAGACAACCAAGAATGAGTTTGCCACGTGTACAAGCATGACTTCTGGAATTTCACTTTGGCTGCCGACTGGCTCAGGAGCACCAGCAGACAGGCACAGGGGCAGCACAACCCAGGGGTGGGGAGGATCCCCTCCCCAGATGCTTCCAGTCCAGAATAATTTAGATTTATATCTATGCAGCCTACTAATTCAACTAAAGCAATTATTCTAGATGTATTTTGTTCCCGTTAGGTAAAGAGAAAGGAGCAAGAAGTCCACTTGCACTGGACTGAAGTGTTTCACGCAGTGCTAAGCAGTCAAGCGGACTGCTGTAAATGACACAGACAGACTATTTTAGAAGTGGAGAGGAAAGGTGAAAGACAACCACTGCCTAACCATTTCTGTCATCACACAAATGATGCAGGCTGAGGCAGTCAAGCTGAAAGCCTCAGCAGGTCACAGGCTCAGCGTGGCGACTGCCAGGGTATTTCTGATGCTCACAGTGGCTCTGGCTACTCCTCCGAACAAAACAAATCTGCTGCATCTTCTCCCACGCATTTCCTGCCAAGCATGAGGCCACGGGGCCCAGAGAAAGTTACTCTAGATAGATTTTTCCATAAACATAAGTCATAACTTCTCTTCTTCAGAGTACTATGAAACAGGGAAACAAAAATGCACTAGTAGCCTCTTTGGAGCAATAGCTGCTTCTACTATCCTCTCTATTTTATTACAGTTGCAGTACCCATAATATTTATATCTCTACACTTCACTCCCTTCATAACCAAAACTTAATAGATTGTTAGACAAACCTAGATTTAGAAACATGCTCATTTCATCCTCCACCTATCCATCCATCCCTGTACAGAAATACATTACTTAGAAAAATTTTGCTTTACCAGGCTCTCTAAATATGTATATACATTGGGGGTGTGGGGGGTGTGTTCTGGGGAATTGTTTGGTTTTGTTTTTTTTTTTTTTTAAAGGCATGTGAGACTAAAGCCAGCAGTTAGATGATAAGCTTGCAGGTGGAAAGTTTTTTTGTTTGTTTGGTTGGTTTTTTTAAGAGTTTCTAATGATGTTAAGAAAACACACAAGTATAAGAAAATAGAATTACTCTAACTTAATGTTAAACACTTTTGATTCAGTTTGAGAATTAAGGTTAGAAACAGTTCCTTATTACTAACCAAACCATTCCTGCAATTCTTGTCCAGTAATACCTGACACAGAGCATAATACAAGTCCGACTGCTGGCTGGCAGAAGCTAACATGGAATACCCTTTTTGCCAAAAAAAAAAAGTTCTTTTGCCAGTGCTAGTTTGGTCAGGTTAACAGGCCCCAAAATAAAGAGACACATTTACGTATTCACTATCTTTGGCTACTCAAACTTTTCAAGGATTAAAATGGAAGCTGTAGGTGAACTTGAAGACCTAAGGAAAGAGAAGAAATGCAATATCCTGATTCATTTCTTTAATGCATTTGAATGTTTTTATGTGAATACAAAACTGAAATTAAAGTCCAATATTGCTATGGGTGTAAGTCAAGCTTCCATGTCTGTGACCTCTGATCCAATCACATCTCATTTTATTAATTTTGGCTTGGATTTGATATTCTCAGATTTTCCTAGAATAACAACTTGGCAATCAATTAATCAAAAACATTTTGAAAGACATTAATTTACAGAACTTCATTCCTTCAGGGTCTAAGAGCATGCCTGCCATGACCAAGGTGCATGTATAAAAAATTACTGCAGAAACACATCCATGCATCAACTGAACCAATGTAACTCGTGCTCCCAGAAACTCAAAGCCTCAGACACACTCCACACCCGCCAGAAACAGGCTTTGCAGCAGGCCATGAAGGTCAATAGATTTATGCTCTCCCCAAGCCTAATAAAAAAGTAAATTCAAGAACATGAGATCCACACCAAAACCATGCTACCTCCAGCTGAAATAGGCTCTCAGACACTGAAACCAAACATAACCAACTTGTACTAAGAGAGGCAGAGAAAAGGGAGAATGATTTTAAAGTAACTACCTTGAATGGCACTCAGAAGTAGACAGTCAAAAAAAAAAAACCAACCACCAAACCACACACACGTGTACATAAACAGCACATTTTACAGTAGCATCAACTCCTGTGGAAATCATGGTAAGTAACCCCAGACAGTGCATTAATGCAATAGCAAATGTTGGGAGCTGACAACTCCATCAAGGCTTGCAAAGAAGCAAAATCCGCTCAGCCTCTTCACCAAGGAAGGACTAGAAAAACACAGTAGTAATAGGACCTATGCTGTTGAAGGACTTCACAGCACAATGCTCCAAGCAGTGCACCTGTAGATGGAAAACTTTGTGGGGCAGGAGGAGAAGATGCACAACAATCAGAAGAAATAGGAAGAAAGTTGCCCTTTCTCTGCGTAATTTCCTATGAGTCAGCCAGTATCATCTCTATCTTAACCAAATGAAGTTCAGCTACTTGATTCTGATAAACTCTAGCCCTGCCCAGGCTGCAATAAAGACCAAACAGCTGCAAAATCACCTGTTCTTGTGCTGAGAAACACAGGACAGGTGGCACAGAGTCCCAAACAGCCTTGGCTCTCTGCCAAGTACCACTGGCAAATTGCAAAGATGGTTTTACCAGTTCTGGACTTTGCTACCTCAGAAATTGCCTTCTTCCCAAAGTCAAAGTTAGGGACAGGAACAGTGATAAGGTGAAGACCTTGCCAACAGATGAGCACAACCATGGAGGTGGCATATGGCACTTTTCCATACAGGGCACCTGTTCTGGACCTCTCTTCCAGGCTTGGTGCAGCAGAGCATGTATTTGTTAAATCTCTCAAATAACTGCAAAGCTGACATCGATTTCTATGTATTTCACTGGAAACCCGAGGGAAGGTTAATGGTTTGCTTTTATTGTCGTTTCCTTCTACAATTATTGATCTGGACATCCAGAATGAGGTATCCATGTGCTTTGTTTCTGTTTTCTCATCTTCTTGTACCTCCTCGAAAAGCTAGTGATGCACAAACTTATCTACAAAAGGGTATTTTTAAAAAAATGAAAGTTTTGCAAAAAGGAGTCCTGCAGAAATATGGACAGAAGAACTAATACAGAAATTCTTTGGGAGTTTTTTCAGGATTGAGTCAGCTGAACACAACCCAAGTTTCTCTACTGTGATGAGCAGCATCCATCTGTAGTCATGTTCTGCTCTCCCCATAATTTTACTTCACCAAAACTAAAAACCAGAAAAAAGTTACTCTGAAAGTCTATGTATCAGACCTGTACTAGTCCATTAGTAGCAGGATTTAGTCATGAAGCCTGTATAAAATCCAATAGAGAAGTAGATTAAAAATTTCCAAAGACTCAAGCCTGTGCATTTAAATTATTGAACTAGAACTATAAGAAATTATGATAAACAGACACATCTAAATAATCCTCAGATATTTCAGACACTCTAGCAAATATATGCTGTTTCTATAAATCTCTTCTCAGCACCTGTCAAGAGTACAGCCAGCAACATGGGGGAATAAACACATTCAGCAGGCACAGATTTCCAATAAATCCACTGAATTTGGGAGCTCACTAATTCCCCTCTCCAAGTGAGAGAAAAATTTACTCAAAAACTTAATCTCCCATGTGCTGATACAGCACTTCACAGCTCCAAATCACACTGCATTTCCCCCAGCTGCCAGCCCTGAGCTCAGCAGGGGGCACAGCAGGGTAGCAAGGGCAGGAGCAGTACTCAAGGAGCAGTAACACACAACACTGAGACTAAAGCTTAATGTTGAAAGACAACGGGCACACCACAGTGGGAGGAGGAAAAGGAAGAAGCACATCAAGTCAGAGCAGCCATGCATTTATTGAGGAGTCGAACTGTGTTGGTTTTCCCCTCCTACCTAGCCTTTTAACATGCTTTTTTCCTGGGTTGCATCTTTCACCATTTTTGTTTGTTTGTTTGCTTTCTCCATTATTTACTTATTTATTCTGATGGTATTTTAGGCTCTGCAAAACCCATGCTATTGAAAGATGACATATTTCTTCAGCTGAGCCCAGCAGTGTCAAAACTCACACAGGGGACCTGAACTGCTATTTTAGTGCAAGCCATGTTCAACAAAAATGATTAAAGGAGACACAGATAAACACTATTCATTTTTACAACCATGTTACATTAATGCTACTGTGTCTCCTGCACCTCTAAAGCCTAATACATTTGTGTCTACAAGCTGCTATATTGATGCAGAGCCAGAGAGCCCGACAGAGCTGCTAAACCCTGGGAGGGAAAAAAAAAAAAAAATTGAGTAAGCAGGTCTTCGTGTAAGAGTTACAAAGAAACCCGACGGTTGCAAGATTTGTCTGCTTTTCCTTAACACCACGAAGGAAAAGCAATATTTTCTTGGTTGAATTGGACATGCTGCTCTTTTCCCTTAATCTGAACTTGAACTCTCTATGGCACAGAGTACAGGCATTGAACACATCCCACTGCAAAAATTAGTGGGGAATGGTGGCAGCGTGCAGTAATAGCAAAGTGTTGCCTATTCTTGCTATTCCAGAAGTTGTGAGCTGCCTCAGGGGAAGGGAAAAAAAAATTTAAAAAATCAAATTAGCATGGCCCAAAAATGGCCAGTGATTGCCACAGGTTACGACTATAAAACAAAGGGTGCGCAGTATGTGTCAGTGTTCGACCCCCGCCACTTGCATATTTGCATCCTTTCCAGTCACGCTTCCTCATTTCATAGCCGTCCTGTTACAATCGGCCTTTGTGTCTGTTCGGCATCTCTGCCAAGCTGAGCTCACGCTCTTATCAAAGAAAAACACTTCGAGAGGAAGGAGGATTTAGCTCTTGGTTATTCACCTCCGGGACTCAGGAGAGCCTACAGTCAAATTCTCTCTGCCACCCACAGGTTTTCTTGAATGCTTTGCACAAGCCTCTTAAGCCAAGGCACTGGAAAAACACTTTGGAAACCCCCAAAAGATGGGCTCGTGCACCTTGAATGGAGCTCAGGCAGAATTCAAAGTCCTGATGTGTGTCCCACGTACCTCCCACCCAGCACCCGCTGTGCCTGCAAGCCGACAGACACTGGTGCTTCCACCATTAACTTCCGCTCAACACACACCAAGAAAACAGGAGGACTGACCACAAGCATGGCTGCAGAGCCATCACTGTCTGCTGCTGGGAGGAGAAAGGCTCCTTCTCCTTCTCCTCCTCCCCTCAAACTGGCAGCCCTGTTCCCCTGCTCTGCATTCACTCTCCGCCCCCCCAGCTCCCCTGCCCTCGCACCGCCCAGCTGCTCCACAAGGCACCAACTCACTAAAGCAGCAGGAGAAATACTGAGCTATTTTCTCCTGGATTGCTTTTCCACACGTTATGCACAGCAAGGCAGCTGGAAGAGGGCGTGAGGAGCGCCGGCCGAAGGGAAGCCATGGGAGCCTGCAGCCAGGAGTGAGAAGGGGGAAAATGGAAACTCCTCGTCAGCGGCGAGCTGCAAGAGTGTTCAACATGTGCTGTTGAGCCATACCTGGTGCTTCAGGGAAAACATGGCAGCAGCTTGAATCATTTTCACTAAAAACAACTCCAAAACAAGCAAACAAAAACAAACAAAAAAAACACGAAACAAGAAACCCTGCACAAACAGTCCCACTGACAGGGAGAAAGGCTAGGTGTGCACTGTGGGCCACCTGTGGTTCACAGATGCCACATAAGTCTCTCAACCCCACAGTCCTCCCCTCCCCAAGGGACATCAGACCCACAAAAATAGATCAGAGTGGCACTTTTTGATATTGTGCCATTTTACGGAATAGCACCCAAGATTAACTCAGCCAGAGAAAAACACTCTGGTTTATCAGGTCAGGACATTCCCTAGGAGGAAGGCAACGTGGTTTCCGCTATCAAACTGCTTAGGGATTTTAGCCCAGTGATGGTTAAATGTAAAAATACAGAAACTAACTTGAGGGAACGAACAAAGCCCTTGGGACAAGTACTTCTTCACTGCATGTCTGGGCTAAATGTAAAACTGGCACCCTAGCAGCTTTACATCCACTTCACAATCAATCACCATGACGGCCAACCCACATTTGGTAGGAAACAAATCTCACGTGAAATTCTCATGTTATGTTGGGCCACAGGAAGCTAAAAGAGTTAAAGATGAAGCCACGCATTAGCGTGATATTACTCACTGTGTTACTTGTTCCACCCAGTTGCCCATAGGACAGAAAAGGTTAGAAGTCAATGAACAGTAGCATCCTGTTCTCAAATTTTTAAAAAAATATATATAAATATTTTTAGTATTTGTGTGTATATATATATATAAACACACTTCTTTTAACAGTTCAGGTTTTTCATTAACAAGTCTTGTGTCGAGTAGTAAGAGTACAATCATTTTGATTGCGTAATTTTACTATAATGATACACCACAACCTCCCCCTCCCAAAAAAAAAAAAAAAAAAAAAATCACAAAACCAAGACCAAAATAGCCTACAACTGTGGTTGAGACAATTGTATACATTAATTACAACCCCCCAGACTGAATGCATTCAAAAGTGAATTTGGCAACCACTTTCCCAGTGCATCTCATTTATAAGCTTTGACAGGCCAAGTTCTGTAGGTGAGAGATTTGTTGAAATTTTACTCTTCTAATGTTTCTTCCAGCTGACAACATGGCTACACGAATGAATTCTCTCTCATGTTTATCAGATGTACTTCACTTTTAAAGGAGGAAGATATTGGGAAAGAAATCTATAGGAGCATTAGCTGGCTTCCTCAAGGCATTCCCAGCTGCCCTTCAGAATTTCCCACGGAGATTGCAGAAGTGCGTCATGTACACTTGACGATACGTGGCAGAGAAGAAACACAAAGTCAAAAAGCCAACCTCCTTTCACTTGTGTATGCTAAACACAGGGCAAACAGAACAAGACCCTCAAACAGAAGTATTACTGCTAAAAATATTTTCACTCATCTTGAATAAGATCCCCATGAAATCTTTTATTCTATGTACACACATTTATGCAGACTGTATCTCACTAGTAATATGACCTTATTTCCAATATTACTAACAGGACATCACAAAAATTTAGTAAACAGTATACATATCAAGGTTTCTATACCATTAATTTACTGTTACTAGAATTTCTGGAAAGAATAGCTGGAGTCCCACAGTTGAAATATTAATGTATACAAAAAACTCTATTGCCACAAAGTACGACCCAATCCCAGATACATAGCTGAACTGAGAAAAACCATGGACAGACTTGCTAAACAGAAACAAGAACAGTTTCCTGAGCCATTCTCACAGCAAACTGCTCCTTCACATACCTTTGTCAGAATTCTGCCCCTTTTAGAAAAATATTGAAATTAATATTCAACCATCATTTAAGTAGAACCTGTCAGGACAGGAACACAGCAGGTGCTAGGTAATAAGCAATGCAAATTCTAATCTGGGGGTCACCATTGGGTCTTCAATACAAAAATAGGTAGCACAGGAAAAATAAGGAGGAAAGATACCAAGGAAGGAAGAGGAAATATTAGTACCGTTTTACAAGTGAGGAATTAAGGCACAAAAAGTTGCAAAAAGGGATGAAGGCCTCATAAAACATACCCTAAATGAAATCTGAATAAGCAGCTGTGCTGGTTTTGGCTGTGATAGAGTTAATTTTCTTCACAGTAGCTAGTATGGGACTATGTTTTGGATTTGTGCTGGAAACAGTGTTGATAACACAGGGATGTTTTCATTATTGCTGAGCAGTGCTTGCACAGTCATGCTCTTTTCTGCTTCTCACACCACCCCACCAGTGAGGAGGCTGGGGGTGCACAAGAAGTTGGGAGGGGACGCAGCCAGGACAGCTGACCCCAGCTGACCACAGGGATGTTCCATACCATATGACATCATGCTCAGCATATATAAAGTTGGGGGGAAGAAGGCGGAAGCGGGGGGACATTCAGTTATGGTGTTTGTCTTCCTAAGTAACCCTGACACATGATGGAGCCCTGCTTTCCTGGAGATGGCTGAACACCCGCCTGCCGATAAGAAATAGTGAATGAATTCCTTGTTTTGCTTTGCTTGCATGGGCAGCTTTTGCTTTACCTATTAAACTGTCTTTATCTCAACCCACGAGTTTTCTCACTTTTAGCCTTCTGATTCTCTCCCCCTTCCCACTGCTGGGGGAGTGGGCGAGCAGCTGTGTGGTGCTTAGTTGCCAGCTGGGGTTAAACCACAACAGAAGTGAAAAAGAAAAAATGCAGCAGGAAATGGACAAAAGCAATTTTTGAAATATGAATCTCCTACTTTTGAAGAGCTCTTCCTAGCATATGTCGTCTATCAAAACAAATTTAGTGCAACAGGGAAAAGTGTCATCAAGGTAAAATAATTACCTCTACCTGTAGCATCCCATGGATAAATTCCATGCTACAGACTAGAAAATAAGATTTAAAAAAAAAAAAAAAAATCACTTATGGTAAGTATTACTACACTGAAATGCTACACTAAATTCAACACTACACTAAACTTCAAGGTGGTTCGGGCGTGGGGCGGGGGTGTTGTCCCCCAGTGAAGAGGTCTTGCTCCTTTCCTACTGCATTCTCATATAAAAATAACAGCTGAAGTAGGTTTTTTTTTCTTTTTGTCCATACAGATTTCAATGCATTGCCTACAGGCACTCAATGCCACAGAATCAGCAAACAATGGAAGAGAAGTGTTGCAACTGAAGTTTACTTGAAAAGAAAACTTGTTTTTTTCCAAAGTACTAGGCTATTCTAGAGGATACACCTTTTCCCTCCCTCCGCTGGTCTGCGGATTCTTCAGAGTAAAGCATATTTCAAGCCTCATTAACAGTAACGCTTCTGACCATGGTTTTTTTGCTATTAGTCTATATTAACTTTAGGAAAAATTGTTGAAGGTTCCATTTCTTTTCTGAAGCAGCTTTGAATGCGGCACAGGTCTCAAAGAAGATAAGCTGCTTTATCTCACTTTTCCAGGCACCAAAAAGAATAAGGACCAAAAAGCTGGCAGAACATATCTGGGTAAGTTCTGTACGCTCCCACCACACACCACTTGGAAACACAGTAGAATCTGGCCATGAAAACATGCATCAGAACTTCATTTAATAGCATTAAAACATCATTCCTTTAAAAAAGGGAAGGAGGAGATACAGAGCTCAGTGATAACAGTGTTAATACATGAGGCTGCATAATCTTACCACAGTCACAGCCAACACAGGTATCTAAACACTGCACACTAATACACAGGGAGACTCCATTTATTATATAAGTTTGTCCTTTTGCCTAGAGATTCAAAAGCTTCACTTAAAAATAAATGAAGAGCAATGACTTCTGGTGAACTTTCCCTACTTTGTAGCCAGTTAATTTCCTCCTCCTGGTGAAAGTCTGTTGCATGCCTGTATGCCACACATCCTCCTTCAGGCTATCACTGAGATGGGAAAACTGTGGTTCCTTTCTTCCTATTACAGAGTTTAAAACCAGGAAATACATCCGTTATGAATTTTTTTAAGAGTAAAACAAATGTTAAAGACATTGGCAGAACACTGAAAAAAATTCCCAAGACTATAATCACACACATCAGGAAAGAAACATTTAAAAATATATTAACAGATGCAATACCTTCAAATTTACCAGGAAACACTGCTAGAATTAACACCACAGACAGCTGAACAGCATTAAAAAAAATCAAAAATTCAGCTTGTGGAGAAAGGGGGCACCAGGAAAATGGACTTCCAATTAAGTTTTTGTTGCAGACTGCATACAGGCAGGAATGCTGTAGTCCCAAGGGAGACCTGACCCCATTCTCCCTCTTCCATCCTTCCCTTGGGGGGAGGGAGAGTTCCTCAGTATCACACAATCCTACAAAAGGTCTTTAAAGGCCTTACAATTCAAAAATAGCTTTTTAAAACCTACCCTGAAATCAGAAGAGTGCCTTAGCTATAAGCCTGATATGCACAACTTCTTCATAGCTGCTCGCACAAAAAAATAGCTGTTCTTCACAAGCCCATTGAGAAAAAACAGAACAATTTGGAATTTAAGCCCCACAGCCTCCACGCAGGAAGCTTGGCAAGAGAAGGCAGAGTGGCGATTCAGATTCACACTTCAGCTTCTCACGTCCTGACACAGAGCCTCTCACTGGGAAGACTCCCAAAGCATTTTACAAGCAAACTATCGGTACAAAACCCATTCATTACTGAACCGCAGTCCCTTGCGGCAAGAGTCAGACGCTTCTCAACAACACAGGGGAACAGCTCAGAGAAGTTCAGGACAAGAAGCAAGATGACTACAGCATCATGCAGGTGAGACTCAAAGGAGAGATCAGGGGAGCAGCACTCCCCTCCTCACACTGGATCCCGTCAGACAAGATTTGGGCAGACTAACCGCTGCTGGCAGCTTCAAGCAATCTTTCGCTGACAAGTGGTCATAAGCATGAGTGGAGAGGCTCCACATGGAGCCCACCTTAGCACCATAATGGGTTTTGGAGTCAGTGGTGACCACATGGAACAGCCTCCCACCAAACTGACCATACCATGCAAGAGACCAGGGTACACACCCCTCTAAAGGATAGAATACTCCAACTATGCTTAAGTTCACACACTATGACACAGCTTCTGTAAGGGAAGGCCAAACACATATCGCGACATGCTATAAAATTAGCTTCCTCCTATACAAATAGCCAAAGTAATTTATCCCCTACCTACAGAGTTACAACACCTCAAAATTACAAAGTTAGCTAAATGGTTGCAGACAACCCTCCCAACTACATACATTACACAGGACCACAGACCTGTTCAGGTGGGAAGGGACCTTCAGGGGCCAGGTTCAGCCTCCTGCTCAAAGCAGGGCCAGCCGTAGGATCAGTTTGCTCAGGTCTTTATCCAGTTGGGTCTTGAAAACCTCAAAGGGTGGAGATGGCACAGTCTCCCTGGGCTTGCATAGGCTGAGCTCTCAAGTAATCCATGACTCTGTCCTTGGCCCTTGGTGAGACTTCTTGTCCTCCTTGAACCCCTTCACTAAGCACAGAGGCCTGTGAGGCCTCATCGGTGACAACTGAGGTGCAGGAGGCACAAGTACTTCAGCCTTGCCTGTGCCCACTGCCACTAATTCACCCAGCTCACTCAGCAGCAGGCCCACACTTTCCTCATTCAGCCTTTTCCTACTAATGTAAGTGGTAAAAACTCTTCTAGTGGCACCACTTTCACGCATCAACACCAGTTGAGCTTTTGTAACACCAGCCCTGCAAGCTTGGACATTCCTAAAATTCCTCTTTCACTTCTTCCTCCTCCTCCTGTATGCGGCCTTTTTGCATTGGAGCTGCATCATGTGCTTCCTGCCTAGCCAATCTGGTCTCCCAATACATCTGCTTGCTTTCTGGAGTAAGGACTGCTCCTGCACTTGGAAGAGATTGTCCTTCAAGACCTGTCCAGCTTTCATGAGCTGTTCTGCAATTTAGAGTTTCAATGTTATCTGGTACCAGTTGCCTAAATAAGCTGAATCCTGCTTGCCCGAAGTCCAGGGTCTGTCACCCTGCTACTTGCATTTCTCACTCCCCTAAGGATCTTGAACTCCTCCATTTCATGGGGGCTACAGCCAAGTCTGCTATTATCACACTCCCAATCATTTCTGCCTTCTTTGTGAATAGCAGATGCAATCATGTGTCCCAGCTGTTTGACCCCTCCAAGGCCTGTACCAAGAATTTAATCCTGATACTCTCAAGAAATGCCCTGGCTAATTTATATCCAACCATGTCAGTTTTCCAGTGTATGTCAAAGACCTTCAAGTCACCCATAAGAACCACAGGCTATGAGCCAGAGACTTCCTTGAATTGTCTGAAGACTTTGTCTGCTTCCTCCTCATCATCAGGTGATCTGTGAGAAACTCCCATCATGATGTCCCCTTTACTTGCCTATCCCAGATCATGACCCACAAGCTCTCTACCTGCCTATCATCTGTCCCACAAAAGAGCTCCTTCTCTTAGAGGAAAACTCCCTCAATCCTCACCTTCACTTCCTATCTGCCCTGAAGGACCTGCATGTGCCCACCATAGCACCCCAGTCCTGCACGCTGTCCCACCATGTTGCAGTAACTCCAGCAGAGTCACAGCCATTACCACACATGCAGAGCTAGCTCCTGCTTGTTTCCCAGGCTGCATGTTTAGAATCATAGAATCTTTCAGGTTGGAAAAGACCTTTAAGGTCATGGAGTCCAACCATTAACCTAGCACTGCCAAGTCCATCACTAAACAATGTCCCTAAGCACCACATCTACACATCTTTTAAATACCTCCAGGGATGCGGACTCAGCCACTTCAATTGGCAGCCTCTTCCAGTGCTTGACAACCTTTTCCATTAAGAAATTTTTCCTAATATCCAATCTAAACCTCCCCTGACATAACTTGAGGCCATTTCCTCTCATCCTATTGCTTGTTACTTGGGAGAAGAGACTGACCCCCACCTCGCTACAACCTCCTTTCAGGTAGTTGTAGAGGGCGGCAAGGTCTCCCCTTCAGCCTCCTTTTCTCCAGGCTAAACAACCCCAGTTCCCTCAGCTGCCCCTCATAAGACTTGTTCTCCAGACCCTTCACCAGCTTCGTTGCTGGTGTGTTTCTATACATGCACTGGAGGTGACACTTCCCTTTCTTATATGAACACTGTCCTTACCAGGCTGGCCAGCTTGTTGGACAGTATGCTTTTGTCCCACATTGTCAGGTGGGAATACAACACTGACTGACCACAAGAGCCCTGTTGTCCTACAGACAGGGCAAACAAACACTTCCTGCCCCAGAAAGCTAACAAAATAGGCAAGAAAGGGGAGAAGTATGATCACCTCTGCTCCATAAGAGAGCACAGGAGCATGGGAGATCAAGGCAAACAGGAAGTTTATAGCAGTGAAAACAGATCTCCTGACACCAGCCCGGTGCCTTAACCACAAAACTGTTCTTTATCCCTCTGACATAACTGTCCAGCAATTTGTGACTGCACACGGTGGTTTTGAGAGGGCTGAGGGGCATTTACAATCCCACTTTCTAAGTGAACTTTGCTCTGCCTGCTTTATCCCCCTCTGGTCACCCCCTTTAATGTTCAGCCCATGTCTGGCTGTGGTCTTTGGTGACAAAGAAGTGGCAGAGTGTCCACATTGCACATCATATACTTTAGGCCTCCAGCTTTGGTCCTGCGAAGCACTCCCTACAGGGGACACTCCTATAAATCACTGTAGAGTGAGAGGTGTTTCAATGCGGGAAACGCACAGCACTTTAGGAAGATGAGCTACCAACTCATGGGCAGACCACCCACTGCAGTGGCCTGTGTTTTTAACTTTAAGAGCTTTTGACATGCACTCACTTGAACAGCTGCAGTGGCTTAAGGCTTTAATATCTCTCCCACCCTCCTCTTCCTTTCTTGCCTGTTACCATTTGCCAGGCCAGCAAGCCAAGCCCTGGAATCAGATGCATGTGTGCTTCATCACCACCAGCTGCTGTTCAAGCTGAAGACACTGGACATTGCACTGAAGCTGCACTGAAGCAGTTCAGATGCATTCATAAGCCCTGGTCTCTCTGCAGTGACCCTGGGAGAGGGGTGTAACAACCAACAGCACCTAGCAGCTCCTAAATCTGCATTAGTTGGTTGACATTCCCAGGTGTGACACCATCACCCAAGCCGCTGCCACAATTCGGGGCAGGAAGAATGTGGTGACAACTTCACTGAAGAGAAACACAGCAAAATGTGATGCTTAACTGTGATTTGCTTCGCAACTCTTACTGCATACAATCAATAACCATTTAGGAAGTCCCTTCCATTAGTAAATTTTTTAAAAAAAAGAAATCAACTCTTCAATGCATTTCCCATTTAAAGAGTGTGTGTTGACATTGCCACCTTGTTAAGCACATCTAAAACACATTCTTTTGGTAGCTCCTAAAGTCTAGAGTATACCAAAAAAGATCACTTCTCACTATTTCAATTTAACACAGGAATGCACCAAACCAACATTCACTCTGCTACAGCAACTAAATACATATAATTACTTGTTAGGAAAAAATGCTTAGCTGAGTAGCACAAATACTGAAATGCATTCATCACACTGATCACTGCTTGGTGTCACTGCAGACCAGAGTTAAGTTCTTGTGAGTTCCTGTAGCACAGAGGCTTTTCATTTTTGGGGTGTTGTGGGTTTGGTTTTTTGTTTGTTTGTTGTTTGTTTTAAAAAAACCTAAGCTTGTCTACGTTTCCTTAGAAGTACAGACTTGCTACCCAATTTTCTGAGTTTGTACTACTTAATGTGGGAAAAGTTATAATGTGAAGAGGGGATTGTTGTATCATCATTTTTAACAATTAGCATTTATCTTAAAACAATCTTAGGTATAAATTCCAAAACAAAACACTACATTAAGTTAATACACAGAAACCCAAGTGGATAAACCAGTTGTGAATACGCATCACTGAATGCAGACTGACACACCTACGGCTAGCAGAAGAACAGTGACCATCACTTCTTTTTTCATTGCAATGGAATAACTCTCACAGTTAAGACTTGCTTTGACACCACGCTGCACACTGTACGTGCTATGCAATAAGGACGTTCCAAGTCTGCATTGTTTTCTTCCATCTTATTATAGAAGGCCTTGTGTGTTGCCATATTAATGACACTAATTATTCAACAGTATTCAAATCAGCTATAACAGAAGAGTAAATTTTTCCTTACCTAATAGCACAGCTTTTATATGAAAAGCATAGCTATTCCTTTGCTAATGCTGCAATACAATTTTTATTTAAACCCACATCATCAACAGAAAATGGATTTGCTATTAAAAGAAATGGACCAACCACTAACTTCTGCAGTCTAAAAGCCTCAAGCAAACAAAAGAGTGTCTTACTTATCTGCTCTATGTTTACATCACAAACAACATTAACCCACATAAGCTGATTCCAGAACTGTGATTAAATTTGACCAGCAAAGCCATATCTGTGCCCTTTTACTTTAAGGAAAGGCAAAGAAATTCAGGATCTCTGCTACCATAAGGATAACAAAGATTTTATCAAGTTTTAAGAGTTCCTGAGAAAGTGTCACTTGCACAGATCACTGTGGGTGACATTTCCAAATCTCTATCAGTTGAAAATAAGGGCCTCTGGTGCTTTAATTTNNNNGTGCTTTAATTTACATGGCAGCTCAGAGTTACAGGTACATCAACCCTTCCGTGCTTTTTATTTCATGAATTTTTCACTCCTGTGGTCCTGAGCACTCAACCCAATTCCCACCCCAACACCTTAGCTACCTCAAATGGAGACAAAAAAATACCACATCCACACACCACAGCCTCCAACAAGCTAGTTTGAGAAAGAACAAGGATCACAGAATAGCTGCCAACCAGCCCACACAACAGAACGAANACCCACCAAACACCACCAGTTGCTGCTTTGCAGAGGAAGGGCAGAGGGAAGGAGGAGTCTTTGATACTCTACTCCACCCTCAGATTTCTGGATGCTATTGTGCAGCTGCTGGATGTCACATCTGGTAGCAATATACTAACACACACCACCCAGCTTTATCTCCCCTTGTTAGCGAGCACACCCAACCCATCATGAAAATGTCAACAGAACACAACACACTGATAAGAACAGAGGAAACATTTAAAGAACCAAGCCCAAAAATCAACCTTCCCCCTCAATCTAAGCCACATGTACTGCATTCATCACATCAGTATGAAACCTTGAACCTTATTTGATTAGGGTTCCTGGCAACACTAACAATGTCCTGGCAACAATGATAAGTTTCTCCTGTCTCCAGCTTGCCAGGATATGAGGTGCCACTGGGGTTGCTATTGTGTGGGACAGAGTGAAAGCAGCAGAA
>VYZW01024247.1:2261-13661 GCA_013401315.1 Balaeniceps rex
GATTCTCTCCTTTCTCCCTTCAAAATATTCATTTGATTAAAAAAAAAATTAGCCTAAGTGCAGTCATCTCCTCTTTGCACCTTTTTTCACAAGAACCTGAATCCTTGAGTATTTATTGGGACAAGCAGCAAAAATGAGTTTCAACCTGCAGTGGTCTAATACTCAGGGCTGGTAAATTTTGAAATGTTCTCTCTCATTGCAAAATTTGTCCTTTGGGAGCTGT
This sequence comes from Balaeniceps rex, assembly GCA_013401315.1. Lineage (NCBI taxonomy): Eukaryota > Metazoa > Chordata > Aves > Pelecaniformes > Balaenicipitidae > Balaeniceps > Balaeniceps rex. Next base: position 2,485 of record VYZW01024247.1, read on the forward strand.
TGGTTACATACATAAATTATTCAGGCAGGAAATAGAAACAACACTGCACAATATATAATGAGCTGCAGTCACAGAGCATTTGAATAATACTTTTGCTGGTGATACTTTCAGTTTATGTTATGGATGCCAGCCAAATGTTGTTAAAAGAGCGCTTTTCAGATTTACCGATAGGTAAATGATTTGCTAACATAGGAGAGGCTAAGAGGTTAAAAAAAGAAAAAGTGATATCCTTCCTGGGTTTTACAGGAGCAAGGAAACCTGTTGTTCATTACAAAGTATGTGTCCTAGACCATTCACAGAAGAGAGTCCAAACTAAAAGACTTTTTATTCTTCCAATTCTTTGTAGTAGTTGTTTGGAACATCAACGCAATGTGAACTGGCAAACCAAATAATTCCCTCCTGATAGGCTGTTAAGTAGTATTAACCAAGGAGAAGTTAAGATCCTAGCCTAAGCTATTTGCTCAGGAGAAAGAGATGGGTAGCATCTAGCTATCATGGACAGTTCTTTTAGGATGGGGTAAACAGCTTTCTGGAGGTACTGATCTGAATCCATTGGCCTATGCATTGCTTGTTGAAAGCAAAGATAAAAAGGAATTAATTCCACCCTGAAAATCAACTTCTGTAACCTCTTCTTCCACTACCAAAGGTATTTTTCTAATGATACTTCCAACTGATTTCAGTAACTACCTCTGAAATGACTCAGTTCAAGCTCAAGAACTGATCTGACCTGTCATTGTTCAGGGTGTTTAAACATCAGCATACTCCCTGGAGAGGTTTTGAGCCAAGTCTAGAGAAGAGAAGAGAAGAGAAGAGAAGAGAAGAGAAGAGAAGAGAAGAGAAGAGAAGAGAAGAGAAGAGAAGAGAAGAGAAGAGAAGAGAAGAGAAGAGAAGAGAAGAGAAGAGAAGGAGAAGAGAAGGCAAGGCTCAGGGGGGATCTTATCAATGTATATAAATGTCTGAAGAGAGGGTGCAAAGAAGTCGGAGACAGGTTCTTTTCAGTGGTGCCCAGTGACGGGGCAAGAGGCCACGGGCACACACTGAAACACAGGAGGTTCCCTCTGAACATCAGGAAACACTTTTTTACGGTGAGGGTGGCCGAGCACTGGCACAGGTAGTCCAGAGAAGTGGTGCATGCCCCATCATTGGAAGCGTTCAAGGTCAGGTTGGACAGGGCTTTGAGTAACCTTTATGATTCTATGAAATAGACCTACCAAAGACAGTTTTTCAGTAAAGAGCCTATTCAAAACTAAGTGTAACTAAACATCCTGGACTGTGAAAGGCAGAATCTGAACCAGCTGATTAAAACTAAAATAGGTGACCATTATTTAGGTATAAATTTTCCACAAAATACATGCCAGTGGCTTTCTCCTATATCCTACAAGCCCTATACATTCCAGTTCAGTGCAGCTTTCCGGTTGGGTATGGTGCTGGCTGCTCACATTCCTTCCCTCTTTGGTGAAGTCACCTTAGAAGATGGATAAACTACTCTTATTGCAGGCAACCTGGGGATAGATGACTCTGAATTTGTAAATGGCTTTTCTGAAATGGGTGTGCCCAGACAAGAGCTATCCAGGCATAGCAAGGGGGAATTCTCTGAAGACAGGGAACAAGATAGATAAGTGTACATCTTAATGATTAAGTAAAAAAGACTTTAGAATTTGTGCTATAGACTATGTAAAACAAATTGATCAATTCATCCGTTTGCTTTGTTTACATTTTCTCTGTTTTTAATAGGCATTGATTTGATTAAGATTACAGTCATAAGGACATTCTAAAGAAACATCCCTAAAGAGAAGCAAACTTACAAAAACAGAGGATAAAATATTTCTGTCGCTTCCTCTCATGGTTTTACTATGTGATAACTCTTGAAGAGTTCTTCTGAGATGTTCAGGGGTTCCCATGGGTTAGTTTTGGGAAATGTAAGGATGATCTAAGATGCTACCACTCTGGCTCTCCATCCTCCTCCCCTGTCAGATGTAATCACCTTTCTAGCAGAGATGGTAGGGTATGTGTCCAGCTGCCTCACCTGCTTCAGTTTGCAGTCTGGTGTATTAGTTGTTAATGAAGAAAGGTTTCAAATGTACCTGACTGAACTTCAGTGGATAAGTACAGTTATAACTTCTGTTCTGCTGATTCTGACAGTAGGACTAGTAACCTCTGGTAACAAGATGGTAATAAAAAACTGGGAGATGGCAACAACTCATTACAGCTGTTTGCTCAATTAACGTGACTAGAGCCCTCAACATATGAATTTAAATCCCTGTGTGGACTGGAATGGCTATAATTCAATTTGGCTTAATTTACTTTGAAAGTTAATTCAGCTAAATTGAATTAAGCTTCTTTAATTTTGAACAAGGTTGTCCACATAGGAGTTTAAAGTAGTTTAATTAATCCACTTAAGAAAGCTAATTCAGATTAATTTTGGTGAGCATTGTTATGTGGATAGGCCTGTAGGTTCAGTTAAGTAACGTCAATTAAGGTGTTTGCTTCCAAGAAACATATTCTTTCTAAGCAAAGGTGGGTGAACACAGCTTGGATAAGTTGCAAGATGGAGCAGAAATGGAGAGGCAATGGTGTGAGGAGTAAAAATTTCTCGCTGAGAGGAGTTGACACCATGCTACTTTGGATTGGAGCAGCTGGCTGGGAGCAGAAAGAAGCAAAAGCTACTTCAGTGCAAGAGTCATCATTACCAGTTCTTCCATAAGAGATAATAAAGGCTCAGGGAAGAAAGACCTGAAACACATCTCAGAAATACTCTGCTTTCCAGGAATTTTTAGTGGCAATACATTTAATTTGTGAACCCAAATCAGGAATCTAAAACCACCCCTAGCTACAGCATAGTTCCCAAAATGAGGGTACAAATAAGCATATCCTATAAACTCCCCCTTCTTCAGACCCCCCCAGTATGGCATGTTTTATGGCACACTCTTGGGCACCAACTCAATCCAACTGCAACAGTTGGAGGTGTGCAACCCTGTACTGTTGCATTATCAGTGTTGATTTTACACCAGGAGCTCAGAAGTATGGCTGTGGATTAGTAAGAAGAATTACTGCTCTTCTCCATCACTTCTTCTCCTTCTTCATTACATTTCTTAGTGGAGCTGCAACTGCATGCCTCTGCAAGGAGAGAAAGCCACATATACAAGATGTTTTTCATTGAGTACTTTCAAGGTCCCTTTAGGCTTCACAGGTGGAGTTTTTTTACATTTCCTCCCCTCTGGGTGTGTGAACACTGGGCCAAACTCAGAAGTATGATGTGGGAAGGTGGGACGGCAGATAGGTCACTTAATGAATGGAAAATGGCATAAAGGATTGCAGCTCGTGGAAATTGGTGTTAACCTCAGCACTGAAGGGTCTGGAGTTGATGCCACCAGTCTGAGAGAGCGTAACGCCTTTTTCCAGCTAACTCAGCATGCAAGATTCGCGAGACTGCCTTTCACCTACTTAACACTTTCACAAATGAGTAATTTAACCGCTGTATGTATCATCTCCAGTCCTTTCTTTCTATGTCTCTCTAAGTGTATGCTTACAGACAAATACACATTCACATACACATTTACTTTAAGCAAAATTACATTTCTTCGTCTTTTCCCTCTCTTACAGTCAAACCCTGGTGATCCTGTGCATGCAAATAAGCTGCATTTCTGGTTTAGCTGTAATCTTTGCTGTATAGCTGAGGTCTGTTTGATGTTCTTTAAGTGGTGGAATTGAAAGAACATTTCACTGCTAACTGGAAGAGCTACTACTTTATTAAATCCTTGATTTGAAATCTTGCTGTCAAAGAAAACACAGTCAGCTGATGCTGTGAAAGGATTGCATTGTCAATTCTTGCTGAGCCTTAAAACTGGCATGAAGCATAAAGTAAAGTGACATTAAATGAACTGACAATCTGAGGTTTCAAGTGTAAACCTCCAGGAAATAATAACTTGGCTTTTCAATGTAAAAAAGATAGCTTATGGTTAAAAATAAAATAAAGTAAAATAAAAAAAAATAATAAATTGTTATAAAGCAAAACCCAGAATAGCTTTTTAGAGGATCTTTTTCTTCCCCTTCCCCCTCTTTTCAATTTAATGTTAGCAAAACAGAGGTGACAGAAAAGATTTATGAGAAACATTTTTAAAGGTGGGTTCACCATGTGTGTAGAGCAGACAGTGTCTGAAGGGCCTGTAGCATTTGCACTTTATAGAAAATGACAAAAAGTGACTATTGCTACAACAACCAGCATGGCAGAGGTTGAAATTGATTACACTGAGGGAAATATGTAAGGGTGGTGTGTGATAGGCAGCTGCTGAGTTTTGAGGTCCAGCTCTGAAAAGTTCAGAGGTGAATTAGAAACTTGAATGATTTTATTGCGGGTTAAATTTAATGAATTTGAGCTGGAACAGGTCATTTTGTGAGTTGCACGCATGCTGTAGAGCAAGACGAGAAAATGCGATCACTGAACAGAAGCAAAATGGAAATCTTGCTGTTGAACAAACTGAATGATCATCACAGGCATCCAGACTACAGATTTCCCTTTTTGCAGGGACAAAACTGTATCTGAATGAGTCTGAAAAATCAGCAAGCCCCAGTGGCTTAAATAAGGATGAGACAAATTAAACGTGTTTGTTTTGAACTTAGCTCTGTTGCTAATCTGGCTGCAGATCTTGTTCAAATAAAACAGTCCTGAGAATACCATGAACCTGGAATACCTAGGAGCTAGTGGGTACTCCTGACTTCTTAGAGTCTCTGGCACTGACTACAAAGAAATGTGCATTGGTTTTGATAAACGTATTTATCAAAACTGATAAACTCTGGTGCATGTGCTTATAAATGAACTTAATTATTTCACTTGAAGCATAGATTATTTTGATTTGGCTTTCCAAGGTGTACATGGGACATCAGTCCAAAGGAGTAGCAGTAGTGATTACCTTGCTTTGCAGCAAAACATGAAAAAGTAATTCTGTAATGGTGATTGAGTGCTGGGTCCAACACTGTGGTCATATCACCGAATGAGAGGCAGACAGGGAATGTGTGGGTCTCAAAGATTTCTCATGCAATCTCTTGAGTTTTCTTTCATGGCTCGTCATAGACTTAACCAGAGGAAGGTAGAGACGAGTACCTTGGTCACTGTGAACTCCTTGTCCACCTTATTTTGAAGGAGTTTCCCTTTGCAGACAAACCAGTAATCCGCAATAAATCCAATTTGTGCCAAAATAACTGTTTGCGTGTTCGATTAAACTCATACCTGAAATAAAACTGCTGCAACTGTTCAGATATATGTAATTCTTCTTTTCAGGGTATTTGGTAACATTCTCAGTCAGCTCGAGCCTGGGACTCCATCTCTGATCCCATGTATTTGGTTTACTTGGCAAAGTTTTGGTGGCAGGGCTGGGTAAGGGAGGAACTGCAGGGGTGGCTTCTGTGAGAAGACACCAAGAGCTGCTCCCATGTTGGACACAGCCAGTTCCAGCTGGCTCCAAGATGGACCTGCTGCTGCCCAAACCTGAGCCAATCAGTGACATTGGTAGCGCCTCTGTGATAACATATTTAAAGGTAAAAAAATGCTGTGCAACAAGCTGTGAGACAGAAGTGAGAAAATGTGAGAGAAACGGCCCTGCAGGCACCAAGGTCAGTGAAGAAGGAGGGGGAGGAGGTGCTCCAGGCACTGGAACAGAGATATCCACACTGCAGACCGTGGTGAACACCATGGTGATGCAGGTTGTCCTTGTGCAGCCCATGGAGGCTAACGGTGGAGCAGATATCCACACTGCAGCCCATGGAGGTTAACGGTGGAGCAGATATCCACACTGCAGCCCATGGAGGACCCCATGCTAGAGCAGGTGGATGCGCCCTAAAGAAGCTGCAGCCTGTGCAGAACCCATGCCAGAGCAGACTCCCGGCAGGAACCGTGGCCTGTGGAGAGGAGCCCGAGCAGGAGCAGGTTTTCTGGCAGGAGCTGCAGCTTGTGGGAGATCCACGCTGGAGCAGTCTGTTTCTGAAGAACTACATCCCATGGAAAAAGACCTGTGCTGGAGCAGTTCTTGAAGAACTGCAGCCCCTGGGAAGGACCCACGTTAGAGAAGTTTGTGAAGGACTGTATCCCATGGGAGGGACCCATGCTGCAGCAGGGGTAGAACATGAGGAAGAAGGAGTGTCAGAAACAAAGCATCATGAACTAACCACAACCCCCATTCCCCATCCCCCTCTGCTGCTTGGGGGGAGGAGGTAGAAAAGTCAGCAGTGAAGTTAAGGAAGAAGGGAGGGGTGGGGGAAAGTTTTTTTTAGTTTTGTTAGTTCTACTGTGTCATTAATTGACAATAAATTAAATTAATCTTCCCCTAGTCAAGTCTGTTTTGCCTGTGAAGGTGATTGGCAAGTGTTCTCCCTGTCTTTATCTTGACCCACAAGCTTTTCTCCTGTATTTTCTTCCTCTGTCCTGCTGATGGAGAAGGAGTGATACAATGCCTTGGTGGGCACCTGGAAGCCAGCCAAGCTCAACCCACCACATCCTGGCTCTGCTACTTATTTACTGAGTATCCTTGAGCATCTCATGTTTCCTTATCTCCCCTTTTCCCATGGTTGATTAAGTTCTACTTTTGTAAAGTGGAGATAAGGCACTGGTTATTTCAGGAAAAAGTTTTCAGATGAAATGCCAAAATATATTGCATAGAAGCTAGATGTTATTATTATTCTGAACAAGATGTAAGTGTGACTCTTCTTTTTTTACAATAGCTTTTCCTAAATACGAATTCAAGTCCTTTTCAATTTAAGGTCAGATTGTCAGGAAATATAACAAAGGTGCCAGTTACCTCCTCCAGAAAACACATCTCCTGCCTACTAGCATTTTTAGTTTGTAATGAAGGTCCTTTCGTTCTTGAAAATGTCCTTCAAGATTGTCAAGTTCTTTTAGAACAAAGAAACACATGCCTGAAACAGGCTGTGGTGGTGTCTCAGAGGCAGCAGGACAGGCTATGCTTAGGCATTCAGAACATTCAACTCTGTTTCAGCTTTATAAAATTCACTTTTCATACATTTTTTGTCAAGAGACAACTCATTCTCTACAATATCCAAGGATAAAAGAATGGTTCCCTGTGGGTATGGCAAGAGGTTGTCTGAGAGCTGTAATCAGGAAAGAAGAAAATATCACTGGCTTCATGGTGAGCTGGAGAAAACTCTGGCAGTTAGGAAGGTATCTTTGAGCGGCCAAAGATCCCTAATGGCACTTCGTTGCTTTCATAAATCCACAGTCACCCTGAATAAGAACTATCTCTTCTTGTATTGTGCTCCACAGAATAAGACCTGGAGATAAGTTCACAATGAATTGTACTGGCCAAAGAGTACATAAAGGAACAAAGAGGACATAGACTTATGTATTTATCATTACTATTCTTCTGATGCACTGATGATTCAGCCAGCCTGGTACTTCACTGCATAAGCCTTGCACAAATGCACAGACTGATATAAATCTTTCTTTAGATGTCCAAGAACCTGATCTAATCTGTCAAACCTAGCATTATAATTATTGGAGAAAGTTATCTCCAGACAGTGACTCAAATGGCACATCCAAAAATTCTGTCTCAGGGTGAAATGCATCATTTTCTGGAGGTGTCTGTTTCTCTCCACTGAAGGGGGCTAAGGCTGAAAAGCTCATACTTTCTTACTGAAGTTTAAACATTAATATGAATAAATGGTGGCTATCTGTAAATACACTGAGGGCATACATGCGAAGCATGAGATTTAATCAGCAATTAAGACATGTAAATTTAGTAGAGGGATTCAGTTGACCAATCACAGGTACCAAGTGCCCTGTAAAATACATGTCTGTCTTCGATGGCAGCTGGAGACTAAACAGGATTTACGAGGACATTTTAAATTGCGCTAAATAAGTGTCTAGTGTACAGGTAACTGAGCATCCCATTGTCTACATCCAGGATTCTAGATGAGCACCAGGTGTTTGAGCTCCCAATACGGTGAATCGAGATTTACCGCAAGTTTTAATTATCAAAGCATCCAGAGTCATTTTAGGTGCTGAAAACCTTCAGCTGCTTGGCTCCTATACCTCCAAAAGAGCATCTCCAGAAAAGCATCTCCAAAAGAGCATGTGTCTTTCATAGGATAGTGTAATATCTGCCAGATATCCCAGATTCCTCAGAGCGTCTCAGGTGATACTTGATGGCAAAGTCTGGGCAGTTGGAGCTTCCCAGTCAATAAAGTCAGTTGATCCTGGACAGAAATTCAGCTGCTGAGCACCTAGGTGCTTCATCCATTTACCCACATATAAAGAGTGGAGCTTCTGCAATGCCTTAGAGTATCCTAAACTGCCGCCAGCTCCATCCAGCACAGGTCTCTGACAAACCTATCTGTTGGCCCAGTGCAAATATTTCAGATACCAGAGGATGTCTCAGATGACACTGGATAGCTTGGTTGATAGACTAGGTTGGGCAAGTGAATCAAACCCTAAATGCCACACATAATGGAGAGGTGAATTACGCTACAGGGACAGGGCATGAACTATTCGTCTATGTTGGCCCAAGAACAAATGAGTATCAGCTACCGTCAATGTAGATTGATAATGAGAAGAAGGTTCCTAACCATTTGGGAAGAACAGATTTGGGAACTCCTTGGAGGAAAAGTATGAGAAAAAATCTCCACCTTTCTATGATGAGACTTGACAAGTTAATGAAAGGGACGTGACATGAATCTGTTAGACCTGACTCTTCCTTCTATTTCGGTACTCCTATGAAGTGCTGGAGGTAAGTGGGTGAATCAGAAATTTGGGATTTCTTGCACTGCGAAGGGTGTCTTCTGTTTCTAATGCAGCATAAAGTGCTTTCAGCACCTCTTGGGACTGAGAATCAGGGTTTCCGTTTGGCTTTGGGCCACCCCACAGAGAATTACCCAGGTGGAGACATGACTTCTTAAAGGTCTTGAAAATGACATGTGGCAAAGCCATAAATTACATGGTAATCCCTTGCGTCCCAATCATAGTATAATTCTTGTTTGAATGAGTGACGTCTAAATTTAACCAGGCTTGAGTTACACTATTAAAGACATCCAACTTAGTCTTCATTTGAACTTCCCATTTATCATACAGGTCAAAGACAGCACATGATTTTTTGACCATGTCACTGAGAGCATTCAAGATGAAAAATTCAATGCGAACTTGAGTTCCCTGTATAAGTGGATTTTGAGTTGTACATTCTTTTGTCTGTATGTCTCAGAAGTGCTCATGTGAAACCTTTTCTCAGAATAGACTGACCTGGAAACTTTTTGAGAATATATACCTTTTTTCAAAACTTACTCTATATTTGTACCTTACCTTAGATGAAAATATAGACTTTTTTCCATTATATCTTGCTCATTTCATTTCTTATAATAATTCTGTCTCTGAACTGCAAGTGAAATGTACCTGAGCTCTCAAGCATCTTAAATACATTTTGATTTTTTGCATTAGCTGTAGATATAGATTAAACTACATGAAGAAGAAAAGAAGCGATTTCTGGCAAGATAAGTGGAATTAGGCCAATTTACACTAGATGAGAACCTTCTGTCTCTCTTTAATTGCTCTTTTCTGCCTAGTTATATATAGAAGCTTTCCATAAAGACAGTTATCAGTGTTAAAGTAAAAAAAAAAAGAAAAAGAAGAAAAAGGAAAAATCTGGTTGTAGTTAGCCGTGCCTGAACTCCTGTCTTGTTTGAATCTTTATGTCACAGATAAAAGAAAACAGTAGTTAGGATGTGTTTCTAAAAATCAGCTTGTAGGGTGGAAAGCTACATTTAACATATTATCCTTATTTAATTTAGCTAACTTTCCCACTCTGACTTCAAAACGAGTTGGCTTGATGGATGGAGAAGGAGAATAATACATTGCTTACCTACTGCTCTGAAACAGAAGCACTCATAAACTTGGCAGTTGTTCTGAAAGGAATTGTGATTAATATTTCAAGCTAGATGATAAAGCAATGGATAATTTTACAGAAATTCAACAGCTGAAGGAAAATTATAGTTAGCCAGAGACAAACACTCTCATTAGTATTTCTGTTTGTGTAACATAATGTGGTCCAGTAAATTGATTCATAAAGGCATACATATGCATAGAAAAGTAAGCATCATTTAGGGAGCTGATATATATATATTTTACCCTCCTTTGGTGTTCAGAAAGTTGTCTTAAAAATATTGCACTTTTTCCACAAATCCACTGATAGCTAACGATCATTTATATGCAATAACAGAAGAGCTTTTCTTTTGATTTAAGTGGATTCATTTCTAGTATGTATTTAAAATCTGTTCTCTTCCCTCCTTCAGGTATGTTTCTCAGTTTACAGCATTTCTGGTTTCTAAATGGTTGTTTTTCAAAAGTCATACTGCTGGTGTGAATGGTCATGTCTCTGAAGTCAAATTAGACAGTCTATCTGATGTTCACGTTTAAGATTCCATTTTAATATATCTGCCCAACAGAATACAGAGTCAAAACAACAAAAAGAGTCAAAAAGGTGATCTTCAGGGTTAAACTAACTCATTTATCACATATAATCACAAAATAATTTTGGTTGGAAGCGGTCTCTGCAGGTCATCTATCCCAACCTGCTCAAAGTAGGGCTTATTAAACCAGGTTGCTCACATTGTCATCGGGAGAGTAAAATGTACCTTTGTACATACACAGAATTAATGCGATTTAACCACCACAGAGCATTTGATAGGTATGAATTAGTGATCCAAACACCTAACTTAAATACATGTCTAGAGCACTGCAAAACACCTATGAGTTTAGCCTAAACTAATCACCTTAACCACCTCTGTTGTCAATAGGGAGAGATAGGCAGCAGCAGAGGAGCATTTATTTCAAGTGAAACATCTAAAATACCATCAGAATTGGAAATGTCTGGCAGAGAAAGGTCACAACCAAGGCTCTTGACAGCCTTGTGTCTCAAAGGAAGAAAGACTCTGCAATGCTAGTTTTGAACAAGACTGTGATGCTCCTGAGAAGCATAGAGGACTACCTGCATGGAGCATCCCTGAGCTTTTCAGAAATGAGTCTTTTAACAGAGACATACTAAAGAAATATCTTACTGAGCAATGTGCAAATAAGGCTTTAGCTGCATTTTCAGCAACAGAAATTTATGCTTTACATACGGTCTTTCCTTTATTCACAAAACAGATGGAGAATGATCTACAGATACGAAGTGCATGTCTTT